>AWWV01012293.1:0-17613 GCA_001974805.1 Corchorus capsularis | reverse complement strand
AATTTTTAGTAATGCATTTATTCATTGATTGATTTATAGCATGCTGTTTGATTTCTTAAAATTAGGTATAATTGAAGTCTGTGATATGATCTTATTTATTCATTGCTTTTATGATTATCTATTTCTAGAACTTGTGTTGAATTTTGATTGAAATTACAATTAAGAAAGCATGTTATGGATATGTCAAGAATAAGTGTGGGGGACTATCTATATAAAGGGTAATTAAAAAAAATTGTTTTCATAAAAGAAGTGATTTCATGTAAGAGGAGAAGAGGTATTTCTGCTAATAAAATAAAAAAAAATCCATTGTTGTCACTCTTCTCTTTAAACAAAAGGAGTTAGTAACCCTTGGGAAGAGGATAAGAGGCATGGATCAGCAGAAATATTGTCCCTCTGAAAAAATAAATAAAAGGAGTCCTTCTAGAGTGCTAGTAGCCTCAAAATAATAAATGGCGTTAGTAACCCCTAAACATGAACAGTTCAGAGGTTAGTAACCTCATTTTTTTAAAACCAATTACCCTTAAAAACTATTATAACCCACATGAACCCTTGATTTATTTATGATATTGTAATCTTTTGAGTAATTGAGAGAAAGATGAAGATGCAAGCCTATAGAAAGAAGTAGTTATAAGAGTAAAGGATGGTAAGTGATTAGAGCTACTTTGATTATGGCTACTTAAGAATGATGATACTTATTATTGATGGTAAGTGATTAGAGCTACTTTGATTATGGCTACTTAAGAATGATGATACTTATTATTGATTGATCTTTGGATTAAGTATTGTTAATGTTCTTTGTTATTTTGATTTCATGGTTAAATTGGTTATTTGATATAAGTGTGAATTCAAATTGATCTTTTGAAAATTGTTTTTGATTAACTTACATTGATTTTGCTAAGGGACTAGCAAAGTTCAAGTGTGGGGGAAAATATGATCGAGCCAAAAACAACCCTATTTTTATGGCTATTTTTCTATGTTTTTGGTTCTATTTATGCTCTAATTTGCCTTATTTTGATGATATTTGTGTTTTGAGTCTTTATGAGATGTGAAATTGGAAATTTGTTAATTTTCACTACTTTTGGAGCTATTTTGATGACTTTTTACACAGATAAGAGTAAAGTAATTTTGAGTATAGATTTGAAGATGCAAAGTTCGAGTTTGAAGATTTCTTGAAGATAATTTGAAGACTTGAAGATCATTGAAGAATTATTTCAAGGAGCAAGAATTGAAGATTGGAGCTTTAATTGCGAAAGATTGAATACAAGTCCTGAAGAAGCCCGGAAGCTTTGGAATTTTGGATATTTTATATGGGAAATTATTCAGCCCATATAAGTCCATATAAGTCCATAATTGGAGTTAAAATCCCAATTAATTCCGATTGGACCCTCCAAAATATCCAAATCCCGTAATTTCCCGTAACTAGTCCTATTTGGAGTAGGAAATGGCTCAGTCTCGGTAGAAAGGCCATAACTATCTGCTCAGATGTTTGTTTTAAGCCCATGAGTAGCCGTTGGAAAGCTAATTCCGAGATCTACAACTTTCCTTTAAAGTCAAAATGCCAATTCTGCCGTTTTCAAGCCCAAATCCGCCGGTGAAGTTTCTGCAGAAATCCAGAAAATTCCAGAATCCTATTTCGACTTGGATTCTACTCTAAGATGACATCTAATCCAACTTGGAGACTAAGTCAGCCCCTAGAACATCCTAGCCTCTTTTCCTAAGTCTAATAGGAGTCTTTAGGTATTTTTCTCCTATAAATAGCCACCTTAGGTCTAGGTTTTTATGTATTCTCTATTTAGAAAAATATATTGTAGATTTGCTTGAAGATTTGGAGGAAAAACTCTTGGAGCCGCCGCCCCCTCTTCTTCTTCTTCCATAGATAAGTTTTCTTCTTCTTATTTGTGGATGCTCACTCAATTCATGAGTGAGTAATCCTTTTCTTTTCTCCAATGTAGAATTTAATTGATCTCTTGACTATTATCATGGTGAGATTTTGTGCTTATATATGAAAATTGTTTTGGGTATTTCTTAAATCTCTGCATGAATTCCATGTTAACTTGTTTGATTGGTTGTAGTCGACAATATCATGATAATTGAGTTTGCATTAGCTAAATTAAATCTTGAAGGATCTTCGGATTTAATTGTGTGGTAGCAATTGGAGATGAAGGATCTTCTTTCCAAAGAATCAATGGGTGAGTAAATGCTTGTTGTGCTTGTAAATTACTAGATCTTAATGCTTTATTCTTGAGTAATTATCACACTGGATCAAGAGGTGGTTGTTTAAAGAATAAAAGGGATAATTCACAACTGGATCAAGAGCTTTCTCTAATTTAGGTAATTTAGGATTAAATTCCAAGCAAGCTATTCAACATTTTCATAATCTTTAGATATCAATGATCCATGTTTATTTATGTCAAGAGGGAGATTAATTCTATGTTTGAGGGTTTTTTTTAATTGTTTTCTCAATCTATTCACTGCTTTTTAATTAATTATTTTCATTAATTTTCTTGACTGCTTTCTTAGTTAATTTTAGTTGTTTGTGAGATTTAATTCAATTCTACTTCCAAAATTCTCTTTATTTATTTTATTTTTAATAAGAAAAAGAATAATAACCTATCTCTCTGTGGGATCGACCCCTACTTGCCCTAATTATTTATATTAGTAATTGTTGGAATTATTTTTATGATTGCTGACGACTGATCAACCGTCTCCTCTCTACCCCTAAAATCTCGATCGCCCACAACTTCCACATTTTCTAAGGCCCTTCTCTTTGAACTAACTTCAACATCCTCCCTAATCTCCTGATTCGGCACAACTAACTTACCATCAAACTTGGAAATTATTTTGCACGAAACATCATCTCCATCTATGCCACGCGCCATCTCAAGGCCCCGGAGCAATAGGTTGTCGACGTGATTCTGAAAAGCTCTTGGACGATCAGCCATAGACCCAACCGTGGACAGTTGAGGCCGGTAGCTACGAGGACGGTAACCACTACTTGAACCTAGGCCACCGGATCAATAAACACTGCTCGCGCCACCATGAATCTGTCAAGGCTTAATATCAGGAGTCTATACGGGGATAATCAGAAAACTTTTTAATAACAAAACCTTGAGTTTTAAGTTGATGAATACCTACAGGACAGTCCTGATCAAGATGGATGACTAATCCACAGATTCGAAAAAAAAATAAAAAATAAAAAAAAGAAGCAAAGAACTTCTTGAACCGAAATTTCACATCGATATCACCATGAGGGGTGATAACAGTTATCCTCTCCATCAATGGCGAATGCACATTCATCCTGACCCGATTATGTAAGTGCCGGCTACACCCTTGATCTACTTCAATAACATCCCTCATTGTTGTTCCAATGGCTTTGCCCACCTTCTCCGACATTATCATTATAGGCAAGCGAAAGACCCTCATCCAAACAGGGCAAAGATCGAAGTTCACATCCTCCCGAGTCTGCAGACCATCAAAATCTCGAAGAACCAGCAATGCCCTATTGAAGGACCATGGTTGGTTAACCAATACCCGATCTCGTTCAACTTTATCTTCAAATTGGAAGGTGAAAAGATTATCCCCTGCCTCATTCACCACCATATCACCTTCGACCTTCCAGGCCTGAAACATGGCTATGTGCAGCCCTTCAACATTAGCTTTCCGCTTCGAGAAAAGTTTGCCGAGGAGGTGGAACCAACCTAGCTGTCCATCTTTGCCATCAAACCAATCAGAATCATCAATAATCACCTTATTTTCCACCACACCAAGTGTTGTATTCTCCTCAGCATTCTCCGTAGCATTAATCACATCAATCTCCTCCCCTTCCTGGATCGATAACTTTGAGCAAAGATTGGATAAATTAGCCATGAAAAGCAAAGCACAACCGAAGACAATAGTTTGCTAGAAAAAAAAAACTTGGACTCTAGAAACCAAGATAAAAGACAGACCACCAAACTCAATCAAATTGCATCAATATAAAGATCACCCAGGAGCCATCAACGGCCCGAAATTTGAATTCAAAAAGCAAGAGCTGATAAGGAGCAACCACCTTATCCTATAAATCCTTAAAAGATCTAAAAGATTCCAAGGAGTCCGACTTGTACTGAGACAGGGCAAAGTCCTCATCGGAAAGTCCATGGGAGGAGGGAGAGTTCAAAGAGAAAAAATAGAAAACCATCTTTTCCAGGATCCGTCTTTGATATATGATTATTCAGTTCTTTAAGTATTGGAGTATTGTGGGAAGTGATATATCTCAGATATGGCTTTGGCTTTTCTCAACCATGGTTTTTCAGCTTCCTTCCGGATATTAATCATACAAATATTGTGCTGATTCCCAAAGTTCCAAATCCAAGCACGATAATAGAATATAGACCTATTAGCCATTGTAATGTGGTCAACAAATTAATTATAAAGGCTTTAACAAATGGTTTAAATTAATTCTCCCTCATGTAGCAAAAAAAAAAAAGTCTCCCTCTTATTATTGTTAGTGAGACTCCAAGTGCTTTTGTTCTAGACGGATAGATTTTCGACAAGTCTATGATTGCTTTTGAGACGATGCATTATATGACCAATCAAAGGGAGAGTCGTAATTGTCATGACTTTGAAACTTGATTTAAGTAAAACCTACAATCGAGTTGAATGGTCTTTTTTAGAGGAAGTGATTCGAGCAATGGGTTTGTCTGAATGTTGGATTTCTGTGTGATGACGTATGTGCATACGGTGACTTAGTAAGTATTAATGGTAATCAGTGTGGAAGGATTATATTCCAACGAGGGAAATTTGACAAGACATCCATTTTCTCCGTATTTCTTTTTATTGTGTTTGTGGAAGGGTTTTACCTGTTTTTTAAAGCAAGTAGAACAAGAATGGGTCAAGGTGGTGGTTGCTAGACATGCTCCTCGAATTTCTCATCAACTTTTTGCATATAGTAATAGTTTGTTATTTTTACGGGCACATGTTTCAGATTGGAGGGCTGTATTGTATATGTTGCGCCAAAAATCTCTTGAAGAGTTTTTGCGTTAAAAACTTTATGACAGCATAGGGACGTGCCAGTCAATTTGCTGAAATTGACAAAGAGGTTGTAGAAACATGAATCTGGTGCGCGGAGCAGCATATTAAAGATCAGAGTGATTTGTGGGGACTGGATCAAAGTCACACCGGAGCATTTAAATCATTGGATCCACAAGATGAGTCTTCCTAAATTTGTGTTCACAAGCTATTCTTGATTGAGACTGAGAGAAAATAACAAGTTGATTGTTATTGCTGAGAGAGAAACACGTGTACAGTGTTTTTACATCCGGAGACAAGATTGAAACAAGGAAATAACACTAAAAGAGTGTTCTTTTGTCCGCAGACAAGATTGAAACAAGAGAAATATTAAGAACGAGTAAGAATCGTGAAGAACAAAAGAAAAAGCACGGAGCTTGGTTTTTTGCGCAGAGCAAGTTTGTAGCTGTAGAAGCTGGTGTGTGTAGCTGTGGAAGCGTGTTTGAAGCTCTGGGATTGATTCCTTTATATAGTGGGTGGCATGGGCCTTGAATTTGATGGGCTTGACTTCTTCAGGAAGGCGAATTCCACCTCCTCAGGAGATGACAATTTCCGGGAAAGAGAGGTGAAGTTTCTTTCTTCTTCTGATTGCTTCCAGAAGTTGGGAGAGGGAGAGGAAACACCTGGGATGCCATCGTCCTTCTAGAAGCACGTTGGTCTCCCTCCTTGTCTTGTAATTTCCGTCATCCTCCTCCTCCCGATGCAATTCAGCATGTCTCTGTTGCCTCCTCTGAGCTGGAATCAACTAATTTGACTATGAGATGGCCTCTGAGTATCAAGATTTGGACTCTTAACATCAAAGCCATGAAATTGACTATACTTAGTCATATTAAGCTCATCAAATCATAAAAATATCATTCAACTAAGAAAATGGCTTAAACCGGGGTGGAAAAGCCATATGTCCTTAATTGAAAGAATTGCAAAAGTTACGAATGAGGTCGGATTAAGCCCAAATTTCACCAATAGGGTTCAAATATCACCATAAGACCATGAGAAAAGTCTTGGTCGAAATTGAGCTCTCCTTCATGGTGAAATTGGTTTCACACCCCCAAACTGTCCTTAATTGAAAACTGTGAATAAGTTTTTCATCTTAAATCCGAATGAGATGAAATTTTACCAGGATGATCTACATGACTCAAGGATCATCATGGTATGCTTCTTTGTTGGAGCCGCACCTCCTAGCTAGATGAATTCCTTCAATTTTGCTTTTTGTCCTTAATTGAACAAAATACAAATTTACCTCTCGGGAGAGAGCAACTAGCTAGGCGGCCTCTTCACTATGCGAGGATTATAAACTTCACGCCTCCCTTGCATAAGCATGGTAAACTGCTTGCTGACAAATATTGACTCGCTGACTCCTTAGTGCAAGGAATAAGGAGGCATCTTCTTTAAAGCAAGGCGGCCTCTCCTGGTTATAGGAGACGGCTTGGACTTTAATATTTAAGTCCATGAAATGTTTCCCATCTGATCGAGCCAAAAACAACCCTATTTTTATGGCTATTTTATTATGTTTTTGGGTCTATTTATGCTCTAATTTAGCTTATTTTGATAATATTTGTGTTTTGAGTCTTTATAAGATGTGAAATTGGGAATTTGTTAATTTTCACTACTTTTGGAGCTATTTTGATGACTTTTTACACAGATATTAGCAAAGTAATTTTGAGTATAGATTTGGAGATGCGAAGTTCGTGTTTTGAAGATTTCTTGAAGATAATTTGAAGATTTGAAGATCATTGAAGAATTATTTCAAGGAGCAAGAATTGAAGATTGGAGCTTATTTGCAAAGGATTGAAGCCAAGCCCAGAAGAAGCCCGGAAGTTAAGGATTTTTGGATATTTTATTTGGGAAAATACTCAGCCCATATAAGTCCATAATTGGAATTAAAATCCCAATTTATAGGCTTAATATCCAAGGGAATATCCAAATCCCGTAATTTCCCGTAACTAGTCCTATTTGGAGTAGGAAATGGCGCAGTCTCGGTAGAAAGGTCATAACTTTCTGCTCAGATATCCGTTTTAAGCCCATGAGTACTCGTTGGAAAGCTAACTCCGAGATCTACAACTTTCCTTTGAAGTCCGAAGCCCAATTCTGCTGTTTTCAAGCCCTAATCTGCCAGTGAAGTTTCTGCAGAAATCCAGAAAATTCCAGAATCCTATTCTAACTTGGATTTTACTCTAGGATGACATCTAATCCTATTTGGAGTCTAAGTCAGCCCTAAACCGCCCTACCCTTGTTTATCCACTATAAATAGCCACCTTAGGTCTAGATTTTAGATGTAATTATTATTCTCATAAGATATATTGTTTAGTTGAAGATTTGGAGGAGAAAACCCTAGGACCCGCCGCCCCTCTCTCTTCCTCATCCATAGATAAGTTCTCTTCTTCTTATTTGTGGATGCTCACTCAATTCATGAGTGAGTAATCCTTTTCTTTTCTCCAATGTAGAATTTAATTGATCTCTTGACTTATATCATGGTGAGATTTTGTGCTTATATATGAAAATTGTTTTGGGTATTTCTTAAATCTCTGCATGAATTCCATGTTAACTTGTAATTGAGTTTGCATTAGCTAAATTAAATCTTGAAGGATCTTCGGATTTAATTGTGTGGTAGCAATTGGAGATGAAGGATCTTCTTTCCAAGGGAAATAAGAATCAATAGGTGAGTAATTGCTTGTTGTGCTTGTAAATTACTAGATCTTAATGCTTTATTCTTGAATAATTATCACACTGGATCAAGAGGTAGTTGTTTAAAGAATAAAAGGGATAATTCACAACTGGATCAAGAGCTTTATCTAATTCAGGTAATTTAGGATTAAATTCCAAGCAAGCTATTCAACGTTTTCATAATCTTTAGATATCAATGATCCGTGTTATTTATGTCAAGAGGGAGATTAATTCTATGTTGGAGGATTTTCTTTAATTGTTTTTCTCAATCTATTCACTGTTTTTTAATTAATTGTTTTCTTTAATTTTCTTGACTGCTTTCTTAGTTAATTTTATTTGTTTGTTAGATTTAATTCAATTCTACTTTCAAAATTCTCTTTATTTATTTTGTTTTTAATAAGAAAAAGAATAATAACCTATCTCTCTGTGGGATCGACCCCTACTTGCCCTAGCTATTTATAGTTAGTAATTGTTGGGATTATTTTTATGATTGCTGACGACCAATCACCATCCTATGGTATGATGAGATACAACTTCCTTTTTTACTGCTTGCCTTCTATGCTGACAGAAGCATTAAAGGGAATTGCCTCCTCATGGTCCTTTATGCCACTTCCTCATTAAATGGGCGGCATATGTGGAGATAATAATGATAATTTCGTAAATTATTATTATTTATTTAATAATTTCAGCCTTAATTAATTAATTACAAGAATTTCCTAATTCAATTAGAATCAGGGTGGTGCAGAAACCAAGTTTCTTCAGGATTTTTAATTAAATCTTGACCACACATCTTGATTTTATTCTTGTGAAGACCAATTTACCCTCAATTGTAAATTGAGGTATAAACAGTATATTTTAAGGAGTTTTGAATTTGGATCTGGCCAACAAATTAATATTTAGAAGTCTTCGGTTTCGTCTAGTATTAACACTACTAAAAGTATCAAGACTTTATGGACTTCTTTTTTTTTCCTACATAAGAACAAGAAAATTAAAGGGCTGAATACGCCAAACACCCTCCCATATCCTATCATCTTCAAGAAGAGATAGGAGTTGTACCGGATGCTATACAAACCAGCTCACCCCAGGAGGATTATCATGGGCTAAAGTCGCCAATAAATCTACACATCTATTACCCTCTCGGTAAATATGACGAACTTCCGTAGCCCAACCGCCTTGAATAATCTCATAGCAATCCCGAACCAAGGTGTAACAAGGATGAGAAGCTGCCACTTGCTCCTTGAAAAACTGAACAACAACCGCAGCATCCAATTGCACCACCAATGCTGTAACATTCAAAGCTTTTGCCATAATAAGACCTTGATGAATACCCCATAACTCTGCGCTTAAACTATTTGTGTTGCCAATGTTCAACATAAAACCTTTGACCCAATTACCGTCACTGCCTCTAATCAATCCCCTGCTGTAGCATGCCCGTCACTAGCCCTACGAGACCCATCAGTATTAAGAATTAAAGTGCCCCGCGGGGGAGGGAGCCATCTTACCAGACGCGGGTGATACGAATCTAGTTGCAATCGGTTCAAATCCACCTTTGAGACCCGCCAAAGATCAACTTGAATCACCAAACTTCTAGACTTGTATGTTGACAATCTTCACTAAGTAAACCTCCTTCGTTCGTCGACCTTAGATGAATAATTAGACCTGCAATTATCAACGTAAGATCACAAGATTCACAAACAATTAACCAATCACAACCTAATTGTTTGATAGGACTCTACAAGATTAAAGAACCCTAAAATATGCTCAAACTAGAAAAATGAAGCTAAGATAATCAATTTGGGTGTATAAACCTCAATTTTATTAATCAACTCAACTTATGTTTACAAGAGCTATTGGTGGCCTTATATAGGCACAAGACGAACGCAAAAAACCCTCTAAACCGACCTAAGCCTTCAATGCAAGGGTGACGGGCGGTTTAGCATAGAACAATCTAGAAACCATCCTAATATACAACCAATAGGAAAAATAGTTAAGGATTGGACTTAATTAGACAAGGCCCATCCCTAAACAAGGTCCAAACTAAATAAATAACTAATCTAAGATAGAATTAAGGCCCATATGGCCGAATTACACAATGTAAGCATTAGGGCTAATCAATTTCAAGCAAGGTACAAAGCTTGGAATCGATGGGAATATTCCTATGCTTATCGACTTCAATGCTCTCCAATTGATCTTCAATGGACTTCAAGCCTTCAAGATGAGTTCGAACAAAGCTTGTTAATGCATCTTTGAACTTCTTAGCTCCTACTCTAGTCATCGGACCTAAAGGCATCTTCAATGGATCAAATGGCATCTTAGGCAACTCCTTGGTGCTTGAATCATACTTTGCGCGAACCCTAGCATCTTCAAGCTTATCCTTGCTACTTTGCCGCATATGCTCATCCTCTCCATGATCTCCATTGTCTCCATTGTGTTCTTCAAGACCATGATATGCCCTTGGCGCATCAGCGGGGGCAAAGGCATTTTCAATAGCCCAACACACCAAGCCATTTCTCATTCCTGAGCGAGCTTTACTGCATAGCCAATAATACTCTCGGCACTTGGCAGTTCATTTTGGAAAATCAACTTATTTCCTGCCTTCCATAAACTCCATAGAACCGAAACAAATAGGCAAGACCATAGCATACTTCCATTACCCATGACCTTCGATGGAGACTCCCGAGTGGCATTGTAATGGAGCCAAGCCCGAAACTCCTCATCATTCCTAGAGTCTAGTCCATGTCTCCTGTAAAGCCAATCCCAAACTCTCTCCGCAAATGGACATGCTCGCAGAATATGTTCAATTGTCTCAGCATCACCCTCACACAATTTACATCCAACGTCCGTCGTCATACCTTTCCGCCCTCTTACCGTATTTGTATTCAAGCTATCAAAATATGCAAGCCATAAGAAGAATCTAATTCGCTCAGTTGTTTGCAATTTCCAAATCCAATTACACTTACCAGCTAGTGCATCAGGTCCAAACAAATTGGCCAAACTGCCATATGCCGACCTAGTGGTAAATAATCCTGAATTATCCCATGCCCACTGACATCTATCACCCACTTGAATACTCATGAAACATGGAACAGCACGTACCTCTTCGATCTTCGAAGGTGGAAGCAAATATTGCAATTGTGAAACATCCCATGTGCCATTCTCATCAATAATGGACTCAACTTTAATCTCCCTATCAATAGAAGTCGGGTCGTTACTAATATGGTTAATTAAAGGACCATCGCCAACCCACCAATCAAATCACAAACTTGTTGAGCGACCATCTCCAATTGACCACCGTGTACCCTGTCGGATACAATCAACCGTTTTACGAATACCTCTCCATGTTGAAGACTGTCGTCACTTATGACTAGCATCCACAAAACCCGCCCCCTTTAGGTACTTCTTTTCAAAAATCTCCGTACACAAGGAGTGTTGTCTCGTATGAATCTTCCATCCCGTCTTGGCAAGAAAAGCTACATTCATAGTATTAAAAATCGGTTGTTACGTTACGTAACGGCCGTTTCGTAACGGTTTTGAGACTGACCGATACGATATTTCCCGCATCGGAACCGCGATTAGCAAATCGCATCTGTATCGGCCGCGACGGATACGTAACGGCCGCTACGATGTTAAAAAATCAGCGATGCGGCCCGCGTCACCGATTCAATCCGCGTTTGTTAATATTTTGTTCATTCAAACTCTTAAAGTTGGCTAATTAAGACAGACCAAATATAAAGGAAGCCATGTTAGGCCAAGGAGGGGTTTTATGCGATATAAATAGAGGCTTTTAGGAGAAATAATGGAGCCCTGTAAAAGAGAAGGTACAGAGCTCTCTGTTTTCGGTGCTAGAAAAGAAGATGAAAAATCAGGCAAGAAAGCCAAGGGAAGGGGGAGCATAAAACGATGAGTTTTATGAAGTATTAAAAGATTACTGCACTTTGGTTCTTTTTGTTTTTGGCCATCAAACTTTGGTTCTTTTTATTTTATTTCCTTCATTATCAATTTTATATTCAACATGTGAAGTTATCTGTTGGTTATAATTTTGCTTTTGAAAAAAAAAACAAAAGAATAACTATTCACAATTTTGGCGTTATATGTATAAAAGTGATTGAAATGTCATCTCACCAAACTTTTCCAGAGCATGCATTTTGCTTTGCAGAAAGAAATGAGCTGGTGGGATGGAAAATAATGGTTTCTGCAAAGTGAAAACAAGAGTACTGTAAAAGGCTAATGGCTAAAGGCAATAATGTGAGAGACACGTGAAAGGTGATGAAAATCAGTCTATTATTTGGGCTCAATGAACCACAAACCAACAATATATTTTATATATCACTCATCTGGTGCCTTGAAAATCAGTCTATTGTTCATTCTAATCTGCTTCCCCAATCCCCATTCTTCCTTCTCATTAAATCTCCAGGCAATTTCTTGATTTTCATTTCACTCTCTATTTTTTGGTCCATCAAATACAAGACAAGCATTGTTTGTCCATAGTTCACTTTGATCCTGTGTGGCTCTTCATCAAAATTAAGTTGACCTTAGTTTTCTCCATCAATACTAAGGTATTATATTCTGCTTCTTTTAATTCTATTTTTTTAAATAATGCAAGTATTCTATTTTATGCAAATACAATTTTTTAATGATATATATATATATATATATTATTTGATTATAGTCAAATGATGTTAGTGTGATATAATCATATTTGCTTGATTATAATCTCTATATTATGCATGCATGCAAAAGTTTTCCTCTCATTAGCTACCTACTTTTTCTTAATTATTTTCAACTTATTATTTCTTAAGGTAAAAATGGCGCCACGTCGATCTACCGAGCAAGGTCCCCTGGAAATGGGGGGAAGCTGTTGATGGACAGCACTCTCGAGTTCGATGTAGCTTCTGTGGTCGAGTTATTACAGGCGGAATAACTCGGTTTAAAGAGCATTTGGCTGCAAAGAAGGGCAATGTGGCAGCCTGTGAGAAAGTGTCATCTCATGTAAGAAAAGAAGTTTGCTGAGAACCTTAAAACCTTTAAAGAAACAAAGGTTACAAAACAAAAAGCTCGACATGAATTAAAGGAAAGAACAAGACTAGGAGATGATGGAGACTATGAAGCAAATGATTTTGATGAAGATGACGATGCAGGTATGAGTGAAGCGGTTTATGCAAGTTTAAGATCCCAAGCAGAATGGGAAGAAAGGCAACGTTGAACAGCACTAAACCCGAGCCAACATGCAAGTTATGAAGTTGGTGGAAGTAGCTCCGAACCCCCCCCCCCTCGTGCTGAATTGAGAAGATCGTCTAGTATCCATACTACTGTTGTTGGGAGTGGACGCAGATGGAATAATCCTAACACTGCTGCAAATCGGTTAGCAGACATGGATCTTATTATTGAAAAATAAAAAGGGGATAAGCAACCAAAAATTGCTTCGAGTCTCCTAAAAAAGGCTAAAGCTAAACTGGGGAAAGCTTTTGCAAAGTTGGTTTTGTATGAGGCATTACCCACAAGAGTTGTCGAGTCACCATTTCTGCAACCAACGCTTCAAGCTACAGCAGAAGTTGGAAAGGGTATGAGGGGTCCCGGTGCCTATGAGATCACCAATGTCTACTTGAATCAGGAATATAATGAAATCTGGGAATGGGTCGCTAACTTTAGACCATATTGGGAAGAAAGAGGTATAACCATTATGTGTGATGGGTGGAAAGGCACTACAAATCAGCACCTCGTCAATTTCTTGGTTTATTCTTATAGAGGTACTGTTTTCATGAAATCTATTAATGCTAGTAGTGTTATATCTCGCACTGTTGAATATTATTTTGACCTCATGGATGCCATGGTTGAGGAAATTGGTGAAAAATTTGCAGTGCAAGTGGTTACAGATAATGAAGCAGTCGTAAAAGCTGGTGGTAAAATGTTAATGGAGAAAAGAAAACATATATATTGGTCTGGTTGTTCTGCCCATTGTTTGGATCTTATGCTTGAAGACATTGATAAGAAAACAAGGGTAAAAAAAAACATTGGAGGAAGTGAAAAAGACTACTACTTTCATTTAAAGTCACACTTGGAAAATTGACTTACATGAAAAAGTTTACCAATGGCATGGAACTTTTACAGCCTGGTATCACTAGGTTTGCACCAATTTCATTGCTTTGAAAAGCATTGTTAAGCATAAACGAGCTTTAAAAGAAACGATTGCGTCTGGAATATGGAGAAGGTCCAGTTATGCAAGAAAACCGGGTGCTTTTGAGATGATGAATGTCATTGAGGATGCAAGCTTTTGGGCAAAAGCTGTTGAGATTCAAAAAGTTCAAGCACCATTGCTAAAAGTGTTGAGAATGTGTGGTGGTGATACAAAGCCAACTATGGGCTACGTTTATGAAGCTATGGATCGAGCAAAGTTGGCAATTCAAAGTGCTACCCGCAGTTAGTCTCAATACTGAAGTATCATTGATGGTAGATGGAGTTCTCAACTTAGTAATGATTTGCAATGTGCTGGTATGTCCTGAAACTTTAAACTAATTAAATAGCATAATTCTTATTTTTTGTACTAATTATTTATTATTATAGGCTATTTCTTAAATCCCCAATTTCAATATAGGGGTCAAAGTTCAAGAGCCGTTGTTGAGGAAACATTGGAAGCAACTAAACGTGTTATTCAAAAGCTAAATGCAGACATGGATAAACAAATAGCAGCGCTGAATCAGGTATATGCATATATATATATATAGATATTATATATTATATATTATATGCATTAAATTTTGTGGAAAATACAAATTGTATTATCTTATATATGATTAGGTAATTACTAATATTGACAATTTGACGCATTATTATAACTCTTCATATATCGGGATGGGATAGAAAGCTTTGGTACACCATAAGCTAAACAAGCGGTTAAAAAGACCAATCCTGGTACAAGTATTTATGAAATTTATAATCATATATGATTAGATCTTATACATAATAAGTCAATTTAACAATTAGATCTTATTGTTATCTATGTTGTCTATGTAGATGATTGGTGGGTCCTTTTTGGAGGTTCTGCACATGAGCTTCAATACGTGGCTATAAGAGTTTTGAGCCAAACAACTTCGTCCTCAAATTGTGAGCGCAATTGGAGTACATTTAGTCTGATCCACACGAAAAAGAGAGACAGACTAAAGCATACAAAACTCCAAAAATTGGTTTATGTGCATTACAATATGAGGTTGAAGTTGAAACACATGCAAAGAAAAAGTGCACAAGAATTGGAAATGGGGTACAATCCAATCAATCTTGATAACATATTCCAAGAAGAGGATGTTTTACACGATTGGATTGATGAGAATGAGAACTCGGGATGGTTACCTGAAGACTTACTCAATGACAGTGATGATGAAGAGATTCCCGAAGGAGGTAAAGGTGATCAACATGATGATCAATATATGTCACCTATCAATTCTAATGAAGGAAGTGTTCATTTGTCTTCATCAGATGACGATGATGGTGGTAATGATCATGTTGGTCAAGGTGGAGCTAATGTGCATCAATCCCAACCAAGCCATAGTGTTGATCATGGAGAGGTGGGTACTGGCCATACACCTTATGATCATGCGGGTCCAAGTCATGGATCTTCTACCACACAAAAGAAAAAGAAACATCTTAGAAGTCTACATAGCTTGAATGAAGATTGCCATGATTCAAATGAAGATTCTTTTGGAGATTCATCTTCACATAGCTTGCCAGCAGATGGTTCATCCCAGAGTAGTTACCATTATCAACTAGAGGTTTCATATCCGCCTTATTATGGAAATCCTTCATATGAACCTTATGGTACTCATACTCCATATCCCAACAATACCCAACCTTATTATGACCCAACTTATGGTTTGATTTATCCACCACAAAATATGCTAGTGAATCCGTATGGATATATCATACCACAAGGATGGGGGGATCAAAACCAAAGTGATAATCAAAACCAAAGTGCATCAGAAGAACCTGCACGTCACTCTTTCTGGTGGTAAATTTTGTATAGATTTTAATTTTGATTCTATTAACTTATATTTGTAATATTTAATTTGATTGGATTTGAATGATTTCATTATTTATTTTGTAGTTTCAACAGAACTTTACTTTTAGAATTATACCTTTAAAATTTGTATTTATAATTATACCTTTTAAAATTTGTATTTATAATTATACCTTTTAAAATTTTTATAAATCAAATAAAAATTATAAAAATTAATATCAAGCTTAAAATGAATGAATACAATTTCAACATATATAAATTTATTAGTTTTGTAACTAATGCGATTTTTTGGAAAAAAAAAAAATTACGACCGCGACACCCGCGACGCGTTATGTAATGTTTCACGCACCCGCAACTGTAACACCGAAACCGCGTCTGCAACAAGGGCCGCGACCGCGATTTAATACTATGGCTACATTAGTCAATCTAGCTTTTCGAAATCCCAAACCACCATTACCTTTTGGTATGCAAACCCTCTCCCAATTCACTAGGTGATTATGAGAAGTATTTGTATCTCCGCCCCATAAGAAATTCCGACTTACTTGATCAAGCTTATCACAAACCGAAACTGACAACAAAGCTGACTGCATCGTATAAACTGGGATACTATTCAAAGAAAACTGAATCAAGGTGCGACGTCCAGCGTAACTGAGCACCTTACCCTTCCAACTTGCAAGTTTACGGAGGACTTTATCAATCACGTAACTGTAAGTGGACCGAGTAACATTAGCATGAACGATATAGGAACCCCAAGTTAAGTGCCCAAGTCATGACTTAATGGGATGCGACAAAGCATACTCAAGGACCCAGCTTTTTTACGAGGAATATTAGGTGAAACCCAAATTTTCGACTTGAGCATATTCATCTCTAGGCCCGAGGCTTGACCAAACTCAATGAGCACATCCATAATTACCTCCACTTGCATCTCTGATGCAGTTCCAAAAAGCAATAAATCATCGGCCATTATGGACTTCTTAATTAGATGTGAGAAGGATCTTGGCAAGAGAAATATTGGCTTGCCAATTATGGTTGGAATTAGGTCCAAACGGAGGGGAGCTATAGGCTGTGAAGGATTGATTACTCTCTAGAAAGTTGGAAAAGGAACATTTCTCTCTATAGCAGGTAAATCGATTTTAATTCAGTCTATAGCACAAACCATTCCTCAATATCTTATGAGAGTATTTAAGTTTCCAAAACCTTTTTACATGAGTTGGATATGATAGTTGCTAATTACCGGTAGGGGAATGGTTCGGATCGACAGAAAATACATTGGAAAAATTGGGACTCTTTGTATTTATAAGTTGGATGGGGGACTTGGATTAAGGGATCTTGAATCTTTTAATTAATTTGGCACTCCTTGTTGAGCAATGTTGGAGGCTACTGCGCATAATGATGAGTCACTTTGTTTTAAAATTTAAATTGCTGAAGGCAAAATACTTGAATAATTCTTGAGAATACAAAAATGCTGAAGTTCATTAACAGATTTTGATCATGGGCAGTAGATAATTTAAGTAGATGCAAAAATGCAATTTCACTACAAAACAGAATAGAGAACACATAATAAATCATGGAAAAACCCATGCATTGGAATATGGGAAATTTTAGTGAAGATTGAAGCACAACAATAGCATCTCCCAAGTCCCAACCCAGAGATTTGGAAGATGGCCTTATTATAATAACACCGACGATGATGATATGCATGAAAAGGTAACGAAGTTGACAATTTTCCAATGCATGAGCTGGTAGGGTAGGGTAGCATTAACAAAGCTTAGTGCAGAAGCAGCGGTGACGGAACCCTCGGCATCTGCCACCTGAGAATCCTTCATTTCTGCAAACCAGAGCGCAGTTATGGTCACCCCAACAAGGTCCCTTGAACCAATGGCTCTTCGACTCAC
>AWWV01012291.1:0-13553 GCA_001974805.1 Corchorus capsularis | reverse complement strand
AAGCAAAACAATTAAACATGTCACATCACAATTCACAAATTTGCTCATCAAAATTAGGAATTACATGATTTATATCTTAAACAACTATATGGTGGTTGCTAACCTAGGCTGATACGTAATTACTAGCGTAGAGTAAAAAGAAATTTCTAAATGGCAAAAAAAACACACACACACTCACAAACACACCTTAATTTAACATTAATATATTCAACTCTATATTATTGATATTTCAATTAGGCCTAATATATACTCTAAGAAAGACATTTGATTATTCTAATTAAAATTAGAAACTAAAATTTTAATTTATTTTAGTCAGTGGGATTACAGCCGTCGGAGGGGAGGGTATGGTAACTCGGTGTCACCGGCCTCAAGAGCTCGAGTGGCGGCTAGCGGAAGTTGTGATATTGGAAGCCAGTCGAGGTCAGTGGCTGGAAGTGGAGCTGTCTTTCGACATTGCGTGGATAGCCTACGGTTGGGCAGTCGAAGGGTGGCGCGTGCTTTGCAATATGATGATCTCTCGTGTGAGATCATCTTACGCATGAATGGGAGGTAAGTTGCGCAAAATGCGGCGGAAGTTGAGGAGGGTGAGGTGGTTTCTCGGCGAAGGGATAAGGAGAACGTGGGGGGTATTCGTCATTTTGATCAGGCTGGTAGAGACTTGGGTGGCAAGGGGAAACAAGTAGTTGGCAAGATCGATGTAGTCAGTTCCGCCCCAGGTTGTGCTAATCATGCGTTATTGCTTAATTTTGTTGCTGAAGGATCGGGGGAAACTCCTTCATCAAGACCAGCTGCTGTCAATTTTGAAGATGGTGGGCAGCGTGTTTTGGGCCGAATAATTCCTGGTAACGGGCCTCCGAATGTTGGGTCCAATCTGGGCCTTGGAAATGCGTTGGATGGGTCTAGTAGGGCTTTGAGCCCATGTTCCCAAAACGAGTCATTTATTCCACTTATAGAGCCTTATTCACCATCTGCACCTTTTGTTTTTGGCCAAAATTCATCTCAGCCTACTAAGAAGATTAGGAAGTGGAAAAAAATTGCATGAGTTTCACAGTCCTATTCTTTTGCTTGTCTCGGTCCTTAAACCAATAGCCAGGTACGTAATAAGCGTGATTCACATAATTACTCTGGGATGATTATTAATCAACTTGGTGTTGTGAAGCGGACAAAGGAGCATGAGCAGGTGGTTGTTGGGTCTGTTGACAGCTTCCATGGAGTGTTTCCTGCTGTTCGTACAACCTTTATGGGTGCTGTTGGGAATTTGTTTCCAGATGCTGGTGGTGCTGGTGTTGATGAGGGTGAGGGGAATCATTTGGCTGATGATGAGCAAGAGACTGTTCGAAGGGAACTCGTACTGATGTTAGATCGGCGGAGATGGTCAGCCAACACTATCTCTGCCGGGAGCCGTTGATCTTTTAGTTCGGAACTGCCGAGGGTTAGGAGGACCTCGGTCAGTTCATATTTTAGCTAATTTAATAAATTGTAATGAGCCTTCTATTTTATTTCTGTCGAAAACTAAAAATCTAGTAATGAGATGGAACGGATTAGATGCCGTTTGGGTTACGATTCTTGTTTATGTGTTAGTTCTATTGGGCGTGCTGGTGGCTTGGCTTTGTTTTGGATGAATTTAATCTCTGTTACTATTGTGTCTTATTCTTTGATGCATATCGATGCTGAAATTGGGGGGATTTGGGTGTTAATTGGCGTTTTACGGGTTTTTATGGGAGACCTGTGACAAGTAGAAAACATGAGTCTTGGACTTTATTAAAACTTTTGGCTGAGCAATCCCATCTCCCTTGGTTGTGTTCATGGGATTTTAACGAAATTTTGATGAATGAAGAGAAAATTGGTGGATCAATACGACCTCAATGTCAAATGCAGAGGTCTCAAGATGTTGTGGAATTATGTGGGTTTCATGAACTACCTGTTAAGGGGCCATCTTTGACATGGTCTAGACGAATAGGGGGAATAGTTGGAGCCGTTTGTTTGAATTTTCTTTTGTTAAGAATGTAATTTCTTGTGCTTCCAACCATTTGCCTATGTTGTTACATGTGTTAGACAAACCAGAGTTGGATTTTAAAATAAGCAACCAGTTTTAGTTTGTGTCAATGTGGGTGTTACATGACGGTGTTGAGGATGTTGTTTCTCAAAGTTGGAATCGTGGAGAATCTAGTAATGTCAAGTAGCGGATTAAGGAGTGTGGTGATGTGTTGCAAGTGTGGGATAAACAAGTGTTTGGAAATGTGAAGTTTAATATCCGGAGAAAGAAGCGATAATTGGAGGCTTTGTATGAGGTTGCATAATGCAATGGTGAGTCCCGGTCTATTCATGAGTGTCATGATAAGCTTGATTAGCTTTACGATATGGAGGAGACAATGTGGAGGCAACGCTCAAAGGCGAGTTGGCTTCGTGAAGGGGATCGAAACTTTTAAGTTTTTTTCATTCGATTGCTTCGTATCGAAAGCAGAAAAATTCCATTGCATCCATCCAAGATGAGGATAGGGTGTGGCAGACTACTAGAACATCTGTGGAAGAAGTTATTGTGAATTATTATCGCAATATTTTTTCCACTTCGAACCCAAGTTTTCCAAATATGCACCATGTGATTGGTTTGGTGGAGAGACGAATTTCAGCTGATATGAGTGCATCTTTGGACAGAGCATTTACAAAATAAGACATTCTGGAAGCTGTTTTTGATATGGAGCCAAATAAGGCTTCTGGCACTGACGGTATGACCCCATTATTTTACCAGCATTTTTGGCACATAGTTGGCGATAAAAATATACGACATGGCTTTAGCCTTTTTAAATTTGGGTGAACCGCTTCTAGATATCAATCATACTAATGTAGTTCTCATTTTGAAAAATGAAAACACTAGTATTATGAAGGAGTACAGACCAATTAGCCTATGTAATGTGATTTTTAAAGTTATTTCAAAAGCGCTCACTAATCAGTTGAAGGAAGTGCTACCGCAAATTATAGGCCCGAACCAAAGTGCTTTTGTGCCTGGTATGATGATATTTGGTAGTTCTCTGGTTGCTTTTAAGACGGTGCATTATTTAAAGAATAAGCGTCGGGGTAATGATAATTCTATGGCACTCAAGTTGGATCTCAGCAAGGCGTATGATCATGTGGAATGGGGTTTTTTGGAAGGCATAATGAGGCAGTTAGGCTTTTCGAAGAGATAGATTTCAATGACCATGTTGTGCGTCCGCACTGTTTCTTATTCTATCCTGATTAATGGAGTTCGATCGGAGGAAATTATCCCAACACGGGGTATTAGACAAGGTGATCCTTTGTCTCCGTATTTGTTTTTGTTATGTATGGAGGGGTTTTCGTGTTTGTTGCGGCATGTTGAAAGGATGGGTAGTATTCGTGGGATTGCAATCGCTCGAAATGCTCTGAGAGTTTCCCACCTTTTCTTTGCAGACGATAGTCTTCTCTTCCTCCGACCCACTCTAGTCGAATGTGATGCCATTACCAATGTGCTGAAAGTGTTTGAATCGGCTTCCGGCCAGTTGATTAATATAGACAAATCGGCTTTAATGTTTAGTAATAATACTCATGATTCTCTTTGAGATGCGATTATGCGGCATTTGGGTATCCAGAAGGTTTTGTCACGTGACAAATACCTTGGAATGTCGATTATGATTGGGAAAAATAAACGAGCTAAATTGGAAGTGATTAAAGATCGATTATGAAAGCGGATACAGGGATGGAATGGCAAATTGCTATCTTTGGCAGAGAAGGCGGTGATGATCCAAGCAGTAGCTCAAGCAATCCTTACGTATCTTATGAGCTGCTTTAAATTTCCTAAGACATTTCTCCATGAATTAAATATGTTGATTGCGAGATTTTGGTGGGTGGTATGGATACGAAAAGGAGAATCCATTGAAAGGCATGGGATGATCTATCTGTGTCAAAGATGGATGGGGGATTAGGATTTCAAGATTTTGAAGCTTTCAACTTGGCTCTATTAGCAAAGCAGTGATGGCGGCTGATTCAGGATGAGAGTTCTCTTTGCTTTCGAATTTTCCAGGCACAATACTTTAGTAAAAGTTCTTTCATGCAAGCGAAGTTGGGTAGTAACCCTTCTTTCGTTTGGAGGAGCTTGCTAGCGGGACGCGAGGTAGTACGAGCAGGGTCTCAATGGAGGGTTGGGGAAGGCTCTAATATTGATATTTGGAATGATAAATGGTTGAAAAAGCCACCAACTTTCAAACCGCAGGTGCGTCCAGGTACTATTCGCCAGTGTAATCCTAATTATTCATTAATGGATTAAAATCGACAATGGGATATGGACTTGCTTGAGGAGTTGTTCGAGGCAGAGGATGGAAGGTGAATCCTTTGTATCCCTTTGACTCATTTGCCTATTCGAGACTGTTTGCTGTGGAATTATACTACAAATGGACATTATAAGGTGAAAAGTGGTTACCATGTTGCTAGAAGTCTATTGGAAAAGGATGTCAGTCAAGCAGTGAATAAACTTGTTCGATGGCATATTATGTGGGGGCATTTGTTTTGCCAAAGGTTAAATATTTCCTATGGAGACTGGTCCAGGGTATCATGCCCTCGAAATATAATCTCCAAATGAAGGGAGTGACTATTGATGATAATTGTGAGGTTTGTTTTCACGTCGAATCATCTCTTTTCCATATTTTTTTTGAATGTCCATTTAGTGCAAAGGTATGGGAGGTTGCTTGTCCCTGGTTGCAAGGTTATTTGTCTGATTAGCTAGATAAGGATGATTTTAGGGACTGTCTATTATTAAAGGCTAGTCAGCTAGGCTCTATTGAACTTGTTGCATATTTGTTATGGATGATTTGTACTAATCGGAATAAAGCGATGCAAGAGAATATCTGTAAGTTACCAGGTGTGCTATGTATTGCTGCGGTAAGATTGGTGGGGTGAGCTTGAGGCCTCTAATCAACAAGGTAAACTTCCACAGCAGCCTCGGGTTAATAATTAGGAATCGATTGAGTGAAGTCATTATTTGTGCGTCTGCCTGCATTGATCGAGTACCTGATCCTCTATTTGTCGAGGTCTATGCACTAAGGTTTGGGTTGTTAGTGGCTCATTCTTATGGCCTGCTTTCATGCGAAGTAGAGAGGGATTCATTATTGGCAATTTTGGAAATTAATAGAGGTGGCCATTCTCTTTGGGAAGGAGGCGTTTTGATCCATCAGGTGCAATGTATTGCATCGTTTTCTGATTACTGTATGTTTAGACATGTGCATAGGAGTGTTAATAAATTTTCTCATAATTTGGAAATGTTAGATTATGATGTAAATGCCAATTATGTTTGGTGCGGAGTCCCTCTGCCCGTGTGTAATCCTGATGTTTAATTGAAGTCGATGATTTCCTTTCTCAAAAATATTATTTTATTTCTGTGCCAAAAAGTTTTAATTTATTTTAAGCACTAAACTAAAGAAATGAAGAGTATTGATTCTGATTGGTTGTTAGCAAATCACAAAATAAATCCTCACTAATTCTTGCTTGGTAGCTAGGGTAAGTAGGGGTCGAATCCACAGAGAGACTGGTTAATTTCTTTTCCTAATCAATTGTCTTAAAAACAAATAAGTAAAAAAGAGTTTTGATGTTTGAAAATATGATCGAGAGTAAAGGAAATAATTAAGAAAACTAAAGAAAGTAATAACAATTACCAAAGAAAACAATTTATGAAGACAAATCCTCCAACATAGAATTAATGTCACTCTTGACAAAATTAACATGGATCATCGATATCGAAAGGTTATGAAAGCAATGGATAGCTTGCATAAGTAAAGGAAACCAATTGGAACATAACTTTTCGCAATCAACTACCTTAACCCCAGAATAATCACCTTAGATGAAATAATTGGAACATAACTTTTCACAATTAATTCCTTTTTAATCTAAATAATTCTTTACCACTTTGGCTTAAGATTTATAAATATTTAAACATTAAGAACAAGTAATTTAAAGCAAGCACAAAAACAATAAGAATATCACATACAAATTACTTTTGATTCATAAATCCCTTGAAAAGAATTGGAATTAACTAACTCATATTCAATTGCTACCAATAATCAACCTAGTAGACTTCTATCTAGAATTGATTTAGCATATGTAGAACCTAATTTATCAAGAAAGTATCGATCCAATCCATCAAAAGAAGGTAACATAGAATCAAAATAGAGATTTAAGAAATACCCAAATAAGATTTCATAGATAAGTGCAAAATCTCCTTATGATAAAGTCAAGAGATCAATTAAATTCTACATTGGAGAAATTAAAGGATTAGCCACTCATGATTTGAGTGACCAACCAAATAACAAAGAAAAGGAATAGAAAACTTAGCAAAGTTGGTATGGACGGCAGCCTCTCCTCTTGTTCTCCCAATTGTCTAACCTAATTTTGAAGAGAAAAGGTGTCTATTTATACTAGAGACTTAGGGCAAACTTAACCTAGGACAAAATAGACTTTTAAGCTTATTAAACCTCCTTCAATTGAGTGGAATTTCGTCCTCCAGGTCTGGGCTATCTCCAAATACCGAATTTAGGCTAAACACATCAACTTGGGCTTGATTTCATGGGCTTTTCTAGGTCCAGCTTGTCTGTAGAAACTTCAGGGAATTTTCGTCCATGATAACGACAAAACTGGGTCTCAACCAAAACACGAAAGTTGTAGCTCTCGGAGTTAGCTTTCCAACGCATAATCATAGACCTCATTTGGAGTTCTGAATCAAAAGTTATGACTGTTTTCGTAAGCTGTCGTCAAATCTGGAAAGAAAGGAAGAAGCTTCAGCATGAAGACATGTTGGTGCGCACGCTGACAAGCACCCCGACTCCACCTGGGCGCCCACGCAGATGGCCTGAGCACTCAGGTGATTAAGCCTGAACACCCATGTCCTCTTGATGGCTCGACATGTCCTCTTGCAACTTAAACTCTTCTTACTCCTTTGCCTTAAAACTTTGTAGCTCTCAATTTTATGGCTTTAATAAGCATAAAATTGACTCCATAGACTCTTCATTAACGAACATGATAGCTCCAAATTCTTCAAGAAAATCCATGAAAAACCTTTGTACCAAAAATCGATCAAAATAGCTCCAAAAAGTGCCTAAATCAACATATTTGCACATTCTACCTCTTCAACACCTACAATCACAAATGTAAGCATTATAGGGCAAAATCTAGCATAAATATGTTCAAAAGCATAGGAAAATGACCATAAAAACATGCATAATATTGGTCTGATCAGATTCTCACTTTATGTTTTTTTCTGTAGTTGTAGGTGGTCTTGAATCAGGATCTCACGGTGTACTCACCAATGGAAGTAACAGCTTGGTGTTCCCACAATTTATGTTAAACATTACTTTTTTGTGGAATGAAAAGATGTTCTTCGAACTAATTATTAATTATTAGAAACAAAACTTTTAATGGTTTGATTGACTAAATAGCCCTTTTGCCCCCTGAACTTTGCAAATGTAGGCCAGTTTGCCCCCTGAACTAATAATTGTGTCACATTGCCCCTTAAATTTTCAAAATCCCGCCAATATGCCCCTTACCGTCAACACCGTTAATCGCTTGCCATCACGTGACTAATGGTTCTGTCAACTTCCCAGTTAACTATTAACTTGGATTTTTATGACTGACGTAGAATTTTTTCATTGGTCATGTGGGACCCATAAGAAAAACCAACCCAAAATAATTAAAAAAAACATAAATATATATTTATTATTTTGCAAAGAAATATATATTTATCCTTTATACTATATATTTAATATAATAATTATATATATATATATATATTCATAGTATAATTCCCGTTTCTCTAACTGGAAACGAAAAAGGGGGCTAGGGTTTTTATTTAGAATTAATTTCTTCTTCTTCCATCTTCTTCATCTCCTTCATCTCGTATTCTTCTTTAACTTGCCGGTCTCCAAAATAATTAGCCTCCCACTTTTGACTCTTTAAAAATTGCACCATTTTCTTTTATTTGATGCCCCCTTAACTTTCAAGACCTTGTTTTTATTTCAAGAAACTCTGAGTTTATATCCACCAGCGGCATTCGTGTCGAGGGAAGCGTTGAGGAGATCCAACTAGGAAAAGTTACAATTTCCAAGGGAGTTTGCCTGTGGACTCTAATACCTACTTTGCATCTATCGGGACCCTAAGATTTGGGGTTCAAATGCAAATGAGTTCAAGCGAGAGAGGTTTAGCAATGGCGTCTCGAAAGCCTGCAAGTTCCCTCAAGCCTATATTTCGTTTGGATTGGGTCCTCGGTTGTGCTTGGGCAGGAACTTGGCAACCATTCAGTTGAAAATTGTGCTCTGCCCTATCATCTCCAAATTTACTGTGGTATTGTTTGTCCTGTTTGCCGTGGTATTTCCTAAATCTAAATCTCTTAAAATTTTCATTATGTGAAATCTTCGATTGTATGAAGAGCCGGAAGTACTATGGGTTGAATCTTGTGTTGTAATGGTGCTGCACTTAACTGCATTTTTTTTAATTCTTCGATTGTATTTTGTTGACTATGGCATTTTCTGTATTTTGTTGAACACCAGAAAATACGCCAAATTGTTGTATTATTTTTTAATTCATTCTTTTAATAATTTTATTTTTTAATTTTGATTAGAAGGATAGGCACTCATTTAATTGTTCTCAGTTTTTATGTTATATAGTTGCAATTTGTTCTTGTTTCCTTTGTTATTTAAATGAGATTTTGATCACGGGCAAAAAAAAAAAGGAGATTTTGATCTTGTGAAGAAACAAGAAGGGGAAGAAAAAGAGAAAAAAAAATTCCTTTTTTTTAAGTTAAAGAGAGGATATTTATTATTTTCTTTGCAAAAAAAAAAGTAAATATACAATTCTATTTCTTTTAATTATTTTTTGCTTATTTTTCTTGTGGGTCCCACATGTCTAATGAAAAAATTCCACGTCAGCTAGAATAGTCCAAGTCAGCGGTTAACTGGGAAGTTGACGGAACCGTCAGTCACGTGATGGCACGTGACTAACGGCGTTAACGGCAAGGGGCACATTGGCGTGATTTTGAAAATTTAGGAGGCAATATGGCACAATTATTAGTTCAGGGGGCAAACTGGCCTAAATTTGCAAAGTTCAGGGGGCAAAAGGGCTATTTAGTCTGGTTTGATTATAGTGGAGAGGGTAGTGCTAAACATAATATTACCATTCAGATGTCACTTGATAATTGGTATAACCTTACAGAACCAAATCAGCCAAGTTTGGTCCCAATTAAAGAAGATAATGCAGTCCTTCTTCTTCTTCATTCTCTTTTATTTTTTAATTCATATATATGTGAGAAAATATTTTATTTTTGTCTTTTTCAACTTTGAGTCTTTGAATTGACAGTACTACAACAATATTACCTCTTTTTGTAGCAACAAAAAACATTGCACAAAAAGGTAGCCCGAAGGAAAGGGGAAAGAAAAAGCTTTTTACAAGTATAGATATGTAGATCCAAGTAAATGAGGGAAAAGAGAAAAAAAAAAAAAAAAGACCTCAAATGGCAAATTCAACTACAAATCTCAATTAATTAATTAGAGACCTCATTAACATTGATAAACAGCAGCTAAGAAGGTTGTAGTTGTAAAAGAAATTATCAATTCATTCCCATGGATAATAACAACCATAATTTGTCAAATAAGTTTCTTTTACCATAATAGTCTCCACTTTCATGTGCGTTACATCATAAAGTGTGGAAGACCTAAGCATCGACTTTTGCATCATCTCCTTCAACTTGCGATAACTAACGTGGCCAAGCCGTGCGTGCCACAAATCAGCAGTCTCAATTTTTCTTGTCTTGTCCACATAGGTTGTTTGAGCGGACATAACATATACAGACTCCATCTGTTTTCATACCATTATCAGTGGACTGGTCGGCTTTATGCTTGAATATACTTTAACGGTCTTTGGGCCAAAGACTACATAATTTCCAGAATCCGTTAGTTGTGCAATTGATAACAAATTTTTCTTCATACCTGAAACGTGAAACACGTTGTCAAGTTGAACTTGATGTTGGCTCGTTCTTGGAGCAATTTTTGTCCGACCGATATGAGTGATTGGCAACCTGGAGTTGTTTTTTCCAGCATACGTGGAAGCATTGCTTAATTTCTCTTTATCACCAGTCATATGGTTTGAACAACCTAAATCAACTATCCAATCATCATTGTAGTTGATTTTGCTCACCATTGACAATGCTGCCTCTTCCTCTGGCTCAACGGTGCATGCTACTGCAATCTCTCCATGATCATCTTCACCTCTCGAAGTGGTAGCAACATTGCCTTGTGCTTGCTTGAACCGGCAGTCCCGAGCAAAGTGGTCGACCTTGCCGCAGTTGTAGCATTGATAATTCTGGCGACGATATCTCCTCTCTTCATTGTTATTTCCATCTCGATCATGTTGAGCTCCCCCTTGTTGTGGACGCCTTTCACGTGGGCCATTCCACTATCCTTGTCTACTTTTTGAACCTCCGTCTTCATTAGCTACTCTCTTTTTAACAAAGAGAGCCTTCTCGTCATCTTCTATGAAAACTTTGGACATTTGCTTATTCAAAGTCTCTTAGTCAGCGAGAATATTTTCCAACTTAGTAAGAGTTGGTTCCTTGGCCCAACCGCGCGTCGCTGTAACAATTCCATGATGGATGATGATCCTTTTCATCCGTGTCTCGGTAATTGCATTATCCGGATCTAACTTTGAAATTTCATCGCAAAGAAATTTAACTTTGTAAAAATATTCATTCACAGACGTATTTTGTTGTGAGGTCGATAGGAGCTCATTCTTCAACTGTTGTTGTTTTGCATCGTTGCTTCTTGCAAGTAGTGTTGCAAGTGTGTCCCAGGCCTCTTTGGGCGCATTTGCATCTTTGATTCGATAAAGCAGACCCTCCTCGATCGTGACGGACAACACATACAAAGCCTTACCGGCTTTAATCTCCCACTGCCTCAATGCTTCCACTTCGGTTGGTGGTGTTGTGCTGTGACCACCAACAACTTCCCACAAATCTTGACCAAGCAAGTAGAATTGGATACGCGTGCTCCATGTGTTGTAGTTGCTACCATTTAATTTCTCGATGGTGCTCATGTCGCTGGAAAATGTCTGCCATGATGAGTTGATAGTTCCTGACACTTTACTCGAACTTGGTCCCTGACCAACGTACTTTCACAGTCCCAGACTGTAAACCAGCAGAATGATCTCCGTGTCTCCTCAAGCTACGGTCCCTGACTGCCTAGCTCTGATACCAAATTGTTGGAGATCTCTAGACAAATTGAGAAGGGTAGTCGGTGATCTTTAAAACTTTGCTCCTCATCAAAACATTAGCTCTAGCCTCTATTCGTGGGTAAATATAATGAGCAGCACAGAGTATCATTTATGCATCACTTTTACTCCCATCATTCTTTTGATAGTTTCAAATCCGGTAGTTGTTCTAACTTACGTGGCTTGGAAACTATCGGGATTCCCATCGAATCGGGTCATCGGCTCAGGAACAAACTTGGATTCGTCGAGGTTTTGGTTCTTGATCGTTGATCATTTGGACGTCAATGCTCAGGATGTGCAAGTCAGCTTGATTTTCAGGTTGTTTATTTTCTTATAAATATATTTAAACATACAATATTCAAAATAATGGGTAATGTTTTTTATTGAGGATGGACGAATTTCTTTCTATTATTTTCCAATTTCGTTTTGTTATAGAAAAAAGGGTGTTTGATCTTTTTATTGAGGAGAGAGAAGTGTATTTGATGTTTATGGAAAAAATTCAGATTTTTTTTTTATTATTTTTAATTGTTCTTATTTTAATTAATTAAAAATTTGGATAATATATTTCATTGAGGAATTAGGGTGCCACGTCAGCAAAATTCATGACATTAGTGCCACATCAGCATGCTTGACAGTTCTGTCACGGCTCAGTGACACCAGGGACCACGAGGGAACACTTTTGATAGTAAAGGGACCATTTTGCAAAAAGAAATAGTACAGGGAACAAACTGCAGAAATCATATAGTAGAGGCGCCCGGTGATTTTCACCGTCTATATTATAATTAGGTTGGGTCCATAACTACCAAAACTCTTCAATCTTTTTTAAATTAAAATGGTAAAATAATAAAAATAAATAATTATAAAAATATTGAATTTAATTAAATAAAAATAGAATTCGTCATATAATAAAACTGTAAAAGTCTAAACAATGGTTTTTTTGAAAATAATTTTGGAAAAAAATCTATTTTTTAATTAAAATAGTAAAAATAAAATCGTTATGAAGATATTGATCTTTTGTTGTGGGGAACATAATAATCAGAAGTCTCGTTACAACAATCAGATGTCTCCATATGCTCAACCAATCTATTACTACATCTGCTATCTTGACTGTGTTTGGTTAAGATCTATCATAACACATATCCAAAAGTCTTGTGGATTGAAACCAGCTGTAGATTATCCCACTATAATTTATGAGGATAATGCTGCTTGTGTTGCACAAGTCAGGGGAGGATACATCAAGGGTGATAAGACCAAGCAAATCTCGTTCAAGTTTTTTTACACTCATGAACTCCAAGATAGTCGACAAGTTCATGTCAAATATATTCGCTCCATTAATAATCTTGCTGATTTATTTACCATTGCCAACATCAAAATTAGAAAAACTTGTTTATAGCATTGGTACGCGGCGAGTTAACAAAATGCAAGATTAATTTCCCCATAAGTGGAAATGATTAGTTGCCCTGGAAGTGGCAATTTGTTTTAATTCAGGGGACCAATTATGGTGCATTGTACTCTTTTTACCTAATGTTCGGTTTTTATCCCACTGGATTTTACCAATTTAAGGTTTTTAATGAGACAACAATATATAGCACATTAAATGATTATTGTCCTAAAGACAAATTAGATGTACTATGTCGCACCCTTTTTCCTACTCTTTTTTCGTCTCAAGGTTTTTTTAACAAAGCAACACTCATATTATCTGTTGAATATTATCCTGTAGAATATTTGAATAGATTTAAAAAGATACAGAGAGGATATTCCGGAAAATATTATCAACAGATGATATCATCAGTACATTTCAACTGAAAATTATCTGAAGATTTAAATAGATTATATTTAGATATTATTTGATTTTGCAATATAGATTTGATTTACATTTTATCTCTTTAGATAATCTTGTTCGTTATAACTTTTAACTATAAATAGACTAACATAGTTTAATTGTAACATGTCTCTCTTTCTGTATTCTATTCTCTCTGTAGTAATAAGAAACTTCTCTTTATCGTCATTCGCATCCTTTTTAGTTTCATAACATATTGAGAGTTACATCAAAAGAGTTCCTAAACAATATCTAATTCTTTTAGCATACAAATTGAGTTGTAGAGTTTTTAGTTTCTTAATTATATTTTCTAATTCTTTGACTTAAATCAATCATTATTTCTACCTAAAAAAAGAAATCAACCACTCGTAAGATATCATTTTGTTATTTTTTAATTATTCTCATCATATACGATCGTTGCTAATATGCACGCATGAGATCTAGCGACATGACCTAGTAAAGGCATGAGCCTCGTTACTTT
>AWWV01012290.1:0-37311 GCA_001974805.1 Corchorus capsularis | reverse complement strand
AGCAATTGCCTAACTGGGGCACCTATTGGCCAATTCTAATTGTCGGTTTTTGGTGAGAGATCAAATTTGTTTTGTCATGAGATATCTCGCATGATTTGGCCATGTTTCCATTGTGTAGAACAAGAGCTAAAAATCAAGTTCCAAGCTATCATCTCATCATATTATAAGTAGTGAATTTTGTCTAGTGATTGTATCAATGAGAGATTTATTAAGGGAGGAGTGGAGCTATTCGACGAAAAACTAAATATAGAAGAGCTATCGGCACAATCAACTATGAGTAGGCATTGTTTGGAGTTTGGACATCATTATTTAAAAAAGGAAAAAAAAGAAAAAAGAAAAAGAAAGAAACACTCCTCCTATCATCTCACTTTAAATACAAAATCAAGGTTAAATGTTCAAATAAGAGTTTAATTTTTGCGAAAAATGATTGATTTAAGGTCCAACTTTTTAATTTGATCAGATCAAGAGTCCAACGTTCAAGTTCAATTCAAATAAGGGTCCGACAGAAATAAAACTCTTTTTTTTTTACAATAAAATCTCATTACAATTAGAATATTTTTTATATATCCAAACATCTTATGGAAATTGAACTCAAACTAAGAAATTGACTTAAACAAACTACTTACAAAATTGAACAAACAAATAAATAAACAAACAAACTAAACCCACATTATGTGGGACTTGAACCTAGGACTAGTGGCGGAGGAAGAGGGGGGCAGCAGGGGTTATGGCCCCCCCTCATGAGATCTACATAGTTGTTTAAAAATAGATGGCAAAATTTCACTTTGCCCCCCCCCCCCCCTAAATTTCTAATTTGACACCCTTAGATATAATTTTTAGGCTAATATTTTAACATATATTGAACTCTCTTGTATCTAATCCTTCAAGTTTTACTATTTTTAAAAAATTTGTTTACATTTTCATACATTAATTATTATTTATAGTATTTAATTTTCATATATACTATTTTTCATAATAGTTGATTTTATCTAACATTTTTTCTTTTCAATAGTACTACTAAACCAATCCCAAATATAGTAAATCAATTACCAAATCCTTTTTTCTCTTCTTTTTTTTTATCAATTATCAATATATATAGCTAACTTGTTAATTGTACTCCCTCAAAAACAAAACTTATTAATTGTAGATTTTCAACACTTTTAATCACAATTTGGGTGTGATAAACAATTAAACTAAGTAATATATTTTGAAATAGGTGGTGGACTTGATTGTTAATTAAAATATCAAATTTACCTCTATCATAACCATTTTCTTGTTTTTTTTTTTAAATATTTTTATCTCTAAGCTGGTAATAAGTTAGTTGTGATACTAAACAATATACTATACAATACTAGTATATATTTTCACATGCTAACTTATTCCTTAACATCAATATTGTGTATACAAATCTATATAGCTACATATCGACTTAGTTAGGTATATATTACTTGGCCCCCCCCAAGATAAAATTTCTGGTTCCGTCTCTGCTCAGGACCTCACAATTCAGGCACGGTGTACTCACCAATTGACCTAACAACTAGGTAATAAATAAAACTCATTTCTCTGTGCATACATTTCACCAGTTGACTTAACAATTCAGATACAAATAAAACTCATTTCTCGGTGCATACATTATTTCTCAATGAATAACAGTCATGACCCTTTATATGAACTTAAATTAGAACGTTAAGCCTCATTCGGCCAATTAATTGAAAGAGTAGGCCTTTAATCAAACATTTTCGCAAGGCACCCTTATTTGAACAATCCATTAAAATAAAAACTTGTAGATACATTTTTTTTATTAAAGAAATCCCTTGCTTTCTAGTAGCTACACATAGATCCTAACAAATGAAAGTTAAATCACATCGCACTTGAAAATGTTGGGAATGTTTCTTAGTGCTTTTTTTCTCCGTCTGCAAGAAATGAATCCATTAGCAAACTTGAATTTGATCAGGAATATTTCTTAGCACTCACTTCTTCATTTGTAACACTCAAATCTATTTGCAATATTTGAAACCATTTGTAAAAATTTGAACCTAAAACATCTCAAACAACCAACTAAGAAACTAGTTTAACTAACCAATTGTTTTAGTATGGAACTTAAATATAAGACTCCAAAGTCCAGACACCATGGGAAGAACAAACAACATGTGTTGAAAATAACTATTCTTCAACAAAATCGAATATAATGAAGAATTAATTAATCTTTGAACGATTTTTACCAAAAAATATATATAAAAAAAATCTTTTAACGATCCAATTTGAAAAAAAAAAAACAAAAAAAAACCCAAGTCTATTTCCTTTTTAATTGTAAATAAAAAATGTATTTATGTCCACATTCAAGGCTTGTTTGGTCTCCAAGCCTTTCATAAATCCTAAAAATATATTCCCTGAAATACAGGAAAGTTTACAAAGTCAGTAACCAAATCCTCAAATCAACTGCATCCACTTTTTGCTCTTTCCTTTTGAGAATGAAGTTTACCATCCTAATGTTTTGGTGGTATTGAGACAAAAGGTTTTTGCACTGGATTTCTACGAAACCCCGAAGATGTCTATGTCTAGTGATATAAAGAAACTACTTAAAAAAATATTGTAATTTGTAAATATTGCATTTAATGAGAAACTAACAAAAAAAAAAGTGGAAAGAAAAAGAAATTGATACTTTAAGGAAAAAAAAAGAGGATAAAGAATGAAATCCCGACATAAAGTGATATATCTTGATATTGCAATCTCACCCATAATTATGAGGTAAGCTGTTTCTGGGCTTTTCATAACCAAAAATCCAAAATGGACAAAAAATTATCCAAGAAGAGAGATGAATAGAAATTGCAAAAGGAAAAAAAAAAGATAATATATGTGAAAAAAAAGGATAATAAAGAATTTAAGGATAAAGAAAATAGAAATAACTAAAGAAAAAGACTCGGAATTGTAATGTACTTTTATATGGATAAAAATTACAGACACATTAAAAAAGCAAAGGAAATTATACTACTATAGATGGCCAAGGAAAAAAAAAATAGATTAGATAGAATTAAGATTCAATGAAAGCCAGCCAAATTCGAGTGTGACTGTCCTTCTAAAATGGGTCCTTTATCCAAACTTACTTGGAGCTTAAGGTTAGCCTTATGTACCCATTTAAACAATTAATTAATTCATAATTATTCTTAGAAATAATAATTGTTTATTAGATAGAAATTAATTCATTTAATTGAAAATTTGTGAATATTTATACTTAAATACATGAATTTTACCACTACAATAAGTCAATAGTAACTTTGTGCATGGCACCAAAAATAATTATTTTTTGTTCATATACTGTATAATAGAATGGAATATACATTTCTGAATCTAAAGATTGTAGTCAGAAAAAAAAAAAAACGTGATTCCAATTAGAAAATGATACTATTACTGCCATATACTCACAAATAATTATTTTTTGTTCATATGCTTTGATTTTTTTTCTTTTTTAAAAAAATCATCAATGGAATTAAAATACTTTTTATTTCTTTGAATTAATCATAATCCAAATGGATTTATATATCCAACGTCAGCAAGTGGACCCATAAACCCACAAAAATATCCAGAAAGAACACAGTTCCCAAATTTGCCTTTGATTAAAATACTGATTACCCCAAATCAACATTAATTAGGAAAATATATAATTTTTCTTTTATTAAATTTCTACTACTACTATTTTCTCCTATATAAACATCCCTTTTCTCCTTCGCTGAGTCCACTCTTATACTCTTCTCTCTATTCTCAGTTCTCACTTCTCTCTTCAGGAAACAAATTTCTCTTCTTTTCTTTTTTTCTGTTTCTCTCTCTTTTCAAAGCTATGGCTGATAAGAAGCTAATCGTGAGCTTCGGTGAGATGCTCATCGACTTTGTTCCAACCGTCTCCGGCGTTTCTTTGGCCGAGGCTCCCGGCTTCCTCAAAGCCCCCGGTGGAGCCCCAGCCAACGTTGCGATCGCCGTCGCAAGACTCGGAGGCAAGGCCTCTTTCGTCGGGAAATTAGGAGACGACGAGTTCGGTCACATGCTCGCCGATATTCTCAAGCAGAATGGAGTCTCTGGTGACGGGATCTTGTTTGACCAAGGCGCAAGAACCGCTCTTGCCTTCGTTACTCTACGCGCCGATGGAGAGCGTGAGTTCATGTTTTACAGGAACCCCAGTGCCGATATGTTGCTGAAGCCGGAGGAGCTGAATCTTGATCTTATCAGATCTGTAAGTGATCTTGTCATTTCTTCCCTTGAACTCATCAAATCTATTCGTTTCTTCTCATCTTTAATTCCCTTTTTTGAAGTTGGTAATTTTCTTTCATTCTTTCTTCAATGTTGACTTAAAGAAACAACAAAAATTTACGATTTTTCTGATCAAGAAAGCCTATAGTTGAAGAGTGGGTATTTCACGCGCCATAATGTGATCGTAAGCTTTTATTTGAAGGCTGACATGTCACTCAGCTATTATTAATTTAAAGATCCCGGGCTTATTTGTGGGACCCACTCTCAGTATCTAAGCACTGAAAGTTTTGTCATTTTTCCCTCGATCTATTTTCTGAAACATCGGTGGGCTTCGATAGCGTCACCGGACGGTGACGATATGTCCGACGTAACAGTGCATTGCAGTAAAATCTTCTTTTTCTTTTTTGTTTGTTATAAAAGTTTCCTTTTTAATAGATAGATCTAATGTGAAATAACGATGATTACAGTTTGACTGACAACTCTCGCGGGAGAACTGTTAACTTCACGCTCTAATTTCTGTAAAGAGAGATTATGACGTGAAATTTGCCGTGTTTTGCGCTTACTTTTTCTGAATTAGAAACCTTTTACTGTGAAATTTCTGCTGTGTGTCCACGTGGCACAGTAAGATTGCTTCCGTGCGTACACTGAAGCCGAAAGCCCTCGTGCAGTGGCGTTTATCACGTGAGTTAACGTGCTCCGGTTTGGTACAACAACCGTAAATCCATAGGGAATTCTGTAGATCTTATTTCTAACCCATCTTTGTGTCTTTTCTTTTATGAATTTACAATCATGCCCTTGACTATGAATCCCCACCCGTAAAACAGTCAAGGGTAGATCTGGAATTCGGTTTCTACATACATTGATTCCTTGTAGTTGTATATCTATTCCTAGTCGGAAGAATCTGAATTATATAGTCTGAAGTAAATCAACAAAATTGTCCATAATTATAGAATTAATTAATGTGATGTTGATTTATAATGATTAATCCACCTTATTAATTTCCTTCAGTTTCACTCTGTTTTCACTTTTATCAAATATAAAGGAGTGTATCTGGATCATGTTTGATACATTGGTTGATATGGCTGAACTGAAGTAATGTAATGAATTATAAATCATTTTCTTTTTTTTATGACTTAAATGTTATGTTAGGTAAGAAGTTGCAATTATGGACCAATGTTTTTGCCAATGGCGTAGGTGGATATTGCTTTTGAGGTTATTGTATTTAAATTATGAAATTAATGTTTTGTAATATTGTGCAGGCCAAAGTGTTTCACTATGGATCAATTAGTTTGATCGTGGAGCCATGCAGATCTGCCCATATGAAGGCAATGGAAGTGGCCAAGCAGGCGGGTGCTTTGCTCTCATATGATCCAAATCTTCGCCTGCCACTTTGGCCTTCAGCTGAGGAGGCAAGGAAGCAGATTTTGTCCATCTGGGACAAGGCCGATATTATCAAGGTCAGCGATGTTGAGTTGGAATTCCTCACTGGAAGCAACAAGATTGATGATGAAACAGCCATGAAACTTTGGCACCCCAACTTGACTCTGCTTTTGGTCACTCTTGGTGAAAAAGGTAGCAGATATTACACCAAGGTATGTTTCTTCACTTTTAGCCCCAAGCTGTCATGGTAGGTTTTGTCTTTATTTTCTGCTGGTTGATAATGAGTTTTAGCTGTCATGAGTTTTTCATTGCTCTAAGGTTGAGTCAGATTGCTAATTAGATACAAACCTTCATTATCTAGTCCTTTTACATGTTTATTTGATTTCTAATATCTTTATTTAGAGCATTATCTTTACTTGATGGAATATAATTATGGAATTTGATACTGATATATATAGTTTTGTACCAACCCATTGGAAAATGATGTCCATTGGTTGATGCCAAAGGACGTGGTTTGTTTTGTCACCCTAACTTAATTTAACCTAATAAAGTTAGCATGGTCCTACTATTCTAGTCAGCTCTGGGCCCAAACTTGGCAACTTGGAGTTTGATTAATATGAGTATTATACAATATACAGTGTGTGGTAGGTGGGAATTTGGTTAATTACTATTTTTTGGGGGCACCAATTTGGTTAATTGTTTAGTCTAGTTTTAATAATGTGGTCCAAAGTTGTGATTTAAAATTTGTGATAGGAAGCAAATTATTATAGGCTTTGTTATTATCGTCGCTAACAATGTGATATTTTGTTTGCTTGAAAATGCAGAAATTCAAGGGATCAGTCGATGCTTTTCATGTTAATACTGTGGATACAACTGGCGCTGGGGACTCGTTTGTTGGTGCATTACTATGCAAGATTGTTGCCGACCCAACCATACTTGAGGTAAGCCTCTGTTTTACTCCATTTTAAATAAATACTAGTAATTATGATCTGTTGTGTTTTAAGGCACATATGTGTAGATTTTGCTTACAATGTGAGATTTGGTGGGTTTGAATGGCAGGATGAATCAAAATTGAAGGAAGTACTCAAGTTTTCAAATGCTTGTGGAGCCATCACAACAACCAAAAAGGGAGCTATCCCTGCCCTTCCAACTGAGGCTGAAGCCCTCGCCTTGATCAAAGGAGCCTAGGAAAAAAGAGGCCCTCTTAGTCATTTTCTCTTCCTTTTTTTTTTGCATATCCCCAATTCTCCATTTGCTACGTCCTGCGTGTAAGGATGGAAGACTTTTGTGCTTTTTAGGAAAGTAGGAATAAATTTTTTTTTTCTTTTTAACTTTGTTTGACACACAGGCTTTTAAATAATACTATTTGCAAGTGATTTCTGCGATAGCAAGATGCTGCCATCATTTTAGAACCAGTAGAAGTAAAAGTGAAGCAAAGGAATTTCTTTACTTTAGAATGGTTTTTTTTATTTAGAGATTTAAAGCTATACGAAGCAAACAGCATAAGTTGGCAAACAGGACAAGGTTTGCTAACCAGATCATTCTGTGGTGCGAGTCGGAGATAATTAAGCACACGAATGTCAATTCTACAAACTTGAAAAAACATGTGAAGAAAAAAATAATATTGAATCATGTTCTCTCAAGTTTCCTTTGACTTTGAATTGAGAAAAGAAAGGAAAAGGGTCTGGGGATCTGGGTTGGGACTTGGCGTGTCGGTGGGAAGGTCGGGTTGATGGCGATGGCCAAGGGAGTTCATGATAAAAGAAAAAAAAAAATCGTACTTGTGACTTTTGAAAGTTATATATGCATAGATGGAGCTGAAAGCCGGATGCCATGATATTCAGAGGTATAGGCCTCTGATGCAGGTGCGAATGAATCAAGAAAAATGTCGACCCATAGAATAGAACAAAACAAAGGGTTAAATTAGCATCTCTTGTTATTTGTAGTAACATTCACCAACCTCCATTACAAAAACATCTCTGCCCTTAAACTGTAAATTAATCTTGTGTAAATTGTTAGGCCCAAAGTCCACTTCATTCTACACTCTAAACACAAAAAAAAAGTAGTATAAACAAATGCTATCAGCCCCAATCCGCACATTTTCTAAAATAAATGTAGTCAAAACAGAGTAGTTGTTTGTATGAGATTTGGTAGCCACTTGAAAGTTGAAACTCAGATAAAATATGAGACAATATACTATTCTCTCCTTACTTGTTCGGAGTCTACTGTAAACTGTTTGGGTTTTGACTTCATCTCTATTCTCCCTTTTCTCTCAAGAAATAAAATTAGGTTGGTTTTTCCCTTTTTCGAAGCTATGGCAAAAAATGGAGTTGCTTCCGATAAGAAGCTAATCGTGACATTTGGTGAGATGCTGGTCGACTTTATTTCAGCAGTCTCTGGCGTATCGTTGGCGGAGGCTCCCCAGCTTCGTCAATTCCGCAGGAGGAGCACCGGCCAACGTGGCAGTCGCTGTCTCAAAACTCGGACGCAAATCCGCTTTCATCGGAAAACTGGGAGACGACGAGTTGGATCACATGCTATGCTGGCCCAGATTCTCAAGAAAAACGGAGTGTGTGTAGAGGGGATTTTGTTTGAGCAAGGCGCTAGAACGGGTCTTGCCTTCGTCAGTCTGCGCGCCGATGGAGAGCGCGAGTTCATGTATTACCGGAATCCCAGTGCCGATATGCTGTTCAAGGCAGAGGACCTAAATCTCCATCTTATTACATCTGTAAGTATCATCTCTTCTTTTTCTTTCCTTCTTTTAGCAATGTTGACTTGACGAAGCAACAAGCAACCGTAACCGTAAGCTGTTATATGAATGTATGTATGTATTACTATTATTTTAAACAAACTTCCCGGCCTTTTTTGTAGGACCCACTCTTAGTATTTAAACGGTATTAGCTACCGTCGATTCTTTTGTAGTCAACTCCTGGTCAGCTCTGTGAGATCCTAGCCATTGGTTTTTCATTTTTTTTTCTATGTCTAACCGTTTGATTATTATTATATAGATAATGAATTTGGTAAGCAATCTCTTCTTTTTTGGCCGGAGGTAATTAAGCAATAGGTTTAGAAATTTTTTTAACTAATTAAAAAAAATTATGTAATAATAATTGAATTAATAAGTTAGTTTCATATCCAAGTTTTTTTTTATTAATATTTTGTTGAATTTACCCCATGACTTATTAGCCTTTTTCAAATCCTAGTTGCAAGAATATTTTGTCTCTTAAATTTCAAATCGTGACAACTTGCTCTTTGAATTTGACAAACCATGACAAGTAAGCTCCTAAACTTTTCTAATTAAGACAAAATGTCCCCTGTTGGAGAGGCAAATTGTTTTAAATTTGTGAATGCAAAGGGTGAATTGTGGCGAAAATAGTCTAAAGACAGTGTTCTTAGCTCCATTATTCATGGGGCAAAAGGCTAATAAAGTTAAACCATATTAAAAATTAAGTATTAATTTTAAATCCCATGATTTGTTCTTAGTTCGAATAATTTGATAGTTTCAACAGAGAATTTCATAATTGGTAATGTGATGCTGGTAAATTATGGTCAATTTGCCTTAAAATTACTCAAATTCGCTTTAAAAAAAATTGGATTTTGTATGATACGTCGATTGATAATGATAGGAGGGACATTGAACTGAAGGAATGTAATAATGTAATAATGTAAATTTTTTCAAGGTGATTTTTTTATATTTAAAATAAAATTGGAAATTCCTGTTCTGTAATTTTGTGGCAGGCCAAAATATTTCACTATGGATCGATTAGTTTGATTGTGGAGCCATGTGGAGCCATGCAGATCGGCCCATATGAAGGCAATAGAAGTGGCGAAGCAAGCCGGTGCATTGCTCTCGTTCGATCCAAATGTTGGACTGTCACTTTGGCCTTCGGCTGAGGAGGCAAGGAAGCAGATTTTGTCCGTCTGGGATAAGGCTGATATTATCAAGGTCAGCGATGTTGAGCTGGAGTTCCTCACTGGTAGCAACTACGAGATCGATGATGAAACTGCCATGAAACTTTGGCACCCCAACTTGACTCTGCTTTTGGTCACTCTTGGTGAAAAGGGTAGCAGATATTACACCAAGGTAGTATTTTTTATATGCTTAATTCATCCTCCTCTTTCTTCATCTTTATTTCATACTTTATTTTATATATATATAAGATAAGATACTATAATTAATGCTATATATTTGCACCTACATGTTGCATATAATTTGCATTTGGTTGATACAAAATGCTATTGTTGGGAGAACTTTACCCCCCGTTTAATGGGTCGACTTCACATGTCATAAATTGTAACCCACTGCACTGCAAATTGTCGAGGATGCAGAAATTTCATGGTGCAGTCCATACTTTTCATGTTAATACTGTCGATACAACTTGCGCTGGGGACTCCTTTGTTGGTGCATTGCTATGCAAGATTGTTGACGATCCAACTATTCTTGAGGTAAGTCTCTGTTTACCCCCTTACACTACAATGCTTTATGTCCAAAGCATGATTAAAATGTGACAGATTTTTCTTACTTCTAATTATGTGTGTTGTCTTGTGCTTTCAAATTTCAATCACAGAATGAATCAAAACTGAGAGAAGTACTCAAGTTTTCAAATGCTTGTGGAGCCATCACAACAACCAAAAAGGGAGCAATTCTTGCCCTTCCAACCGAGACTGATGTCCTTCCCTTAATCAATGGCATTTAGGAAAACTTAATAGTGCATTTGGATATGATGATACTCAAAGGAATTGTAATATAAAGACATTTTGAAATGTATCAATTCAAAGCATTCATAATTACATTTTTAGAATGAAATTGTGACTATGAAATTTTTTAATCAAACGCTTATAAAGAATAATATACTCTTCGAAATGTCTGCACACGTGGAATTGAAATCTGAATCCTGTGGATATTGACCATTCACATAGCTCTTATGATGTTGCTAATTATAAATATATAAAAATCAACACAGAAATGATCGATCATTACTGATGATCATTCATTTATATATAATATCTTTAGATTGGAATATACAATGTTGGCAATCTAGAGTAGTAAGTAGTAACCATGCAGAATGAAACAAAAGATTTAGCTAACATCATACATCATCTCTTCCGATCAGAGTAGGCTTATTTGCATTTTGCATTAGGTTAGACTGTTTCTATAATGCAATTGCTTGTGGGTAACATTCGCTAACCTCCATTTCCAAGGAGCTCCAAGTTTGTTTGCATGAACCCCACTTTGATTGTAAGTGACCCAAAAACGCCTCTGCCCATGGTTCATTGCTCCCTCTCATGCTCAAATCATAGGGCACTGAAAAACTGTAAAATAAATTGAGATAGACAAATAAACTTCATAAGGGAAATGCCTTCATGATACTGGAGTGTGTGTTGGAGCTTTCAAACCTACTTATTACTCATTCAAGTCTACGATAGAGTGATATTTAAGTCATAAGTATATCTTAAGCTTTCTACTGTAACAATTCAGAATTTATCAAAGCCATTGATTATGTATTGTTTTCTGGAAATGATGATTAAAAATGGCCTTACCTCATCAGTTCTTCTGGCTGAGATCCTTTATTGGGTGTATTGTTCCTGCAAATATTAGTTAAGCTTTATGCAGCTCATAGCAATAAAGAGTCTTACTTAATCAAAAACTCATTTACTGACCCTTTAACCTGCATACCATACATTTTAAGAACTACAAGATATTGAGGAACATATTCCCTTTTAATCACATTCCTTAACATCATATTACTACACTTTGTCCTTTAAAAAAACTGAAAACTTGCATTCAAAGTAATGCATATTTTTGTATGCTTTTGATTTTAAACTTCTGGGACAAGATCAACCTTCTTACTCTGCACATGAATTTCAATTTCTAGTTTACTAGCTAAAAGATCAAGATGTAACAGAGAAGCAATAAAATTCCAAGAGTACTCAACCCTAGCAGCATTGGATATAATTCTAGGGACTGGTGGATCATCACTGATATGAAAGGAGTAACAAAATTGTAAAGACAAGAGTCAGGAAGAGCAAACCTGAAAACCAAAATCTTGTAGATATGAAGAAATTTGGTGGAAAGATTATAAATAGCATCTTCAATATGATCCGTGCTAAACAAGTACACTAATGGATAACCAAGAAGCCATCTGCATCAGATATAAATAACACTGCCATAATGAGAAGACAATTATAAGGTACGACAAATATAGAACAATCTGAAGCAAGTAAGCATTTCCTTTTTTTTCTATGTATTTGTATGGTTGTATATACCAGCTTGTGGTATTTGAATCTATGTCAATAGGCAAGCTGCTTTTTAAGAACTTAGGAACAGAGAAGATAGCCCCACCAAGAGGTGCTGCCAACTGACTTATCAGGAAAAATAGAATTTGGACCATATTTAGAGCCTAAGATCTAAACCTTGTACTTTCAGGAATTAGAGACAAGGTACTCAATTTTCTGAAAAGAGATGCTTGTGTTTTTCACAACATGTATTTGCCATAGAACATATAATATACTTGATACATGTAGAATAATGAGATTAAATCAATACCCATTTAAAGTTGGCACGGTGACCTTAGTGTCATGCATGCAGCTGCTGAGATCCATAAGAAGAGAAGATTGAGAATTGATCGGCTCCCTTACTGATCCCATATCAGCCCTGAGTTCTGTCGTGTCAGGTGGCAAGAGATCATTTCTCAATCCTTCAAGAGGAAAATATAAAGAGAACAACTTCTGTATTGATATAAACTGCATCCCTAATAAATTTTTGTCGTCTAGCGTTTTCATCTGGAACAAGAATGGGAATTCTTTATTGAAAAGGGAAAAGATGCATCTTTGGAGGATATCAAAAAGTTGCATTAAGGTAAAAGCATGCGGGAGGAGAAACCTTGGGAGGATCCTGTTCTAGGTCCACAAATAGGAGTTCCACTTCTGAGCTCAAGCTCGAACTCACATACTTGGCCATTTCTTCTACATGTACCAGATATATCATTTCTTCTATAATCATGACTCTTAGTTGTTCGAAAATGGATGCCTCCTGAAACAAATCGCATCATGAGATTGTATTTAACCCCAAGGCTGACAACTTTTCAACAAGTATAGTAAAAAAGAAATGAACATAATATCTTAGAAAAATCAATTCAATTCCGAGAAACATATACTACTAGTATGTTAGAAATAGTAAATGTACAGAGAGGTCACAAGGGTATGATCAAATTCAATTCCAGGAACAACTACTAAATCAATGCAGAGAAAGACCTTTTGACAGTGTTCAAGAAATGCACATAAACGTTCTTGCAATTCAGGCATCTTTCCACCATAATCAATCATCACTACTGGCCTCATTCCCGTGCACAAAGCCAGAACATCTGCACAAGCATTAGGGTCAGGTTATTACTGAAATATTTCCATTTCACAGAACATAAGGTCAATTTTAGCAAAATCATTCTTCTTCCAGTACTCTATAGCCATGGATGTAATAGAATATTCATAGCTTTTGCAGTATCAATATCAAAATGAGATGTAAAACAGTAAAAAGCTTGATATAATTACAATTCATGCTTTTCACTAGAACCTGAGCAAACTAAAACCCCTAACCCTTTATGCCTTACAGCAATATAAAAAGTTACGCTTAAGCTTATTTCGATCTTCATTCATTTAAAACATATACAAAAGAAAGGTCTCTTTCATCTGATGAAGCAAACAAAAGGGTTATACCCCAAAACATACATCTTAAAAATGAAAAGCAGAGAAAACCCAGAAAAGTTTGAAGTGAAAAGAAAGGACCTATTTGGAGGCGACGTTTAGCAGAAGATTTAAGACGCCATTTGATAGCAAAGAGAGAGGCATCCAACACCTTCAATGCTTCCTCTGCTTCTGCAGCTTCCATTTCCAAATCAAAGCTCTAACCTTTTCAAGCAGATGATTAAAGTAAGGAAAAGTTTACACTTTTTTGGAGCTTAATTACTGTCACTGGCTGCCTCTGCCCACGGCCGAGAATTTTCCTTCTTTCTTATTGGTGATCAGATCAGAAGAACAATCTCACTCATTGAGAATTGATAAACTTGAGGTGAAAAATCTTATGGATTTACTTTTTTCTTTTCGGTTACACTTCTTAATAATTATTCCAATGATGTGTAAAATTGCTCAAAAATTTTTGGTCGGACCAAAGTTAAGAAGACAATACTACTAATGAACAACACTGTTCGCAAAAAAAAAAATTCTTGTGTTTTTTTTGGCGAAAAAAATAATAATCTTGTGTTTAGACTTTAGGGGCTTAATAATTTCTAGAATTTTTATCTCAAAAAAAGTTGTAGAATTTTGATTGGTCCAATGACACAACCCTGACCCAAGGTGGCTCCACGTGGCTGACACGTGCCACAGTACTTTCGTCGCTTCGCATTATAATAAAAAATAGAGGATTCTTTTTCTCTCTCACTTTTCTTTCACCGTTACTTCGTCTGTGAGATTTCGCCTTTACACAGTTACACGTAGAAACCCTTGCCTGAAACTCGTCTGAACTCCGATCTACTTCGCCGGAACCCCCTTCGGATTAAAGGTTCTTACTTTTCAGATCCAAATCTCTCTATTATTGAGAAAGTAATACTTTAAATTTTATGTTGATGTCTGTTCATGTTTCTATCTTTGTTTTCCTTAGCTGTGAATGAAATTGAATTAGTGACTTAAATTCTTCTTTTTCTTTTTTTTGCTTCGTAGTTGAAACTTGAAATTGATTGATCTTTTTTTCAGAGCATTTCATGTTCTCAATCTGATTTTTACAAGAAAGAAAGTAAATATCTTTATTTGAATTTATTTTTAGTCGTTTGGGTTCAATCTGGATGTAAAAATTTAATATGTATGAGACCTTCCCCTGTTTTCTTTCTTGTTGCTGTTACTTAAGCTTTTAGGTATAATTTGATGCAAATAAAACGTCGTGCTGCTTGGATAACATGAAAGAGTTGAAATTATTGTAAACTGATGAATTTCTTGAGTTCTTGGTTTGTTAAGGGGCTGAACTGATGAATTTTTAATCTAATAATTATGGACAAAGAGAGGGTGGATGCATCCAAATTGCTAGTTACCTGCTTCTGGTTTTGGTGCTCACAAGTTGCCATTCATTGAAAGAGTTGAAGATAGATTTAGGCCTGATTCAGTTTATGGGGAGAGTTAAAGATAGATGTAGACCTCAATCTGTGTTTTTGGATCTTATAAGTCAGGATATGGATGCTTTAACTTTGCCCTCTGTTTCTACTTGGTAGAATATAGATGGTTGAAGTTCACTTTCCATTTGTTTGCCATGATGAAATATTATTTCTATGGGAATGTTTCCTCACTATGTTTTATCACCTTGTTTTGATTTCAGAAATGTATAATAACTTGGGAGCCCAGCCTGGGGTACCGAGACCACCAACAAATCCTCAGCCAAATCCATTTGGTAATTCATTTTATGGGGCTGGTTCTGGTCTTATCCGAGGTGGTCTGGGAGCATATGGAGAGAAAATTTTGGGATCAAGCTCTGAGTATGTGCAAAGCAACGTAAGTAGCATGCTGAGTGCAGTTACCTAGAGAAGTCTACTCATTGCTATTACTTTATGCTTTCTACTGTATTCTTTCATTCCTTTATGCATAATAGTATCATGTATTTCAATAGTACTATATGAGGATACTGTCAAAGTCCTATGTCAATCTTGAACAAATTTTTGTGATCTTCAAATCTTTTTTGACTGATAATTGACATTTCTTTGGACATGGTTTGAACAGTCCACTTGTGGAAGCCCTGCTCCTGTTATTAGGGGTGTGCATGATTCATGTTGATTCATTTTGAAAATGTTTCAATCCAAATGAAATATGCACTTTTTAATTGGAAAATTGAAGCAACATACAAAATTATTAAAGTCAGGACAAAATTTCATGGTTGAGTTCAATTTGGTTTTGTTATTTAAAAGATTTCTTTTTTTTTTTTTAATGTAATAACTGTTAGTCTACTTATTGAACTCCAAGTAAAACACTAAATAATATCTTGTTCTTGACTCATTGGTATTTTTTTTCTTTCATCTTTGTATGTGCAGATAAGTAGATACTTCTCAGATCCCCAGTACTACTTTCAAGTGAATGATCAGTATGTGAGAAACAAATTGAAGGTTGTTTTACTGCCATTTCTGCATAGGGTAAGCGTGTGCTCCTATTGTGACATTTCCCCTGCCTTCTTAAGTCACCTTCTTATATTCTCCCTTTTCCTTTAGGGCCATTGGACGAGAATAACTGAGCCAGTAGGTGGCAGGCTATCCTATAAACCCCCAATTTATGACATAAATGCTCCAGACTTGTACATCCCGTTTATGGCATTTGGTACCTATGTTGTTCTGGCTGGATTATCACTGGGTCTCCAAGGATTGTAAGTCATTTTTCGCTTAATCTAACAGCCTTTTTGTATTTATATTTTCTGTTCCCCAGATGTTGGTAACACACATGTTAGTGGTTTCAAACCTTATTCATAGTCTAAAACAAACAATGTGTGGCATCATCTTTCTTTCGTTTTTTTCCCCCATAATTGAATATCCCTGTCAGATGAAGGCAAGTTCAGGATCGAACATCAATTGCAACGATTCGATAAACGGCTCATTGGGATAGATGTAGTTAAAATGGACTTTTGCAAAAGGTGCCATGGGCATATTGAATCTTTCTGAAGATGGTATCTAAATCTAAATTATGAAGGAAAAAGAAATGGCTAATTAAATTGTTGTACCTTTTCATTAGTTACTCAATAGTTTTCTGTAACTTCAACTTGTTTCTGGAACTTCAAATATTTTATTTTGCGTCTCCTCTGAGAATTTAGACTTCAATACTCATTCTCTTAAACCTATTCTGGACTCTTGTTGTCTAGTGATAATTTCTGTTAATGACCTTCTAGATGCAGTATTGTGATAATGATGCAATGAACTTTACTTTTACGATTACTTCTAGTTTTCTGCATATATACAACTTGGCAAAGACTTTTTAACTCATGTTCCTTTCATTTTTTCCTCAAATGTGTTTCTTTTATTTTCCACCAGGTTCAGCCCTGAAGCACTTAATTGGCTGTTTGTTAAGGGATTGCTTGGCTGGTTTACGGAAGTCATGCTGCTGAAAATAGCATTACTTTCTATGGGAAGTGGAGAGGCGCCTTTACTTGACATTATGGCGTATGGCGGGTATACTTTCGCAGGTTTGTGTTTGGCTGTCATTGGAAAGATCATATGGAGTTACTTGTACTACTTTTTGATGCCATGGACTTGCTTGTGGATGGGAGTCTTTTTGGTGAAGACAACGAAGAGAGTCCTGTATGCTGAGGTTAGAACATATGATTCCAGCAGGCACAACTTGCTTTTGCTCATTATTGCAGTCGCTCAATTTCCCATTTTGTTATGGCTGGGCAACATTAGTGTTAATTGGGTTCTCTGAAACTGCAGCACCATTGTCTCTAGTTGTTACGGGAAAGAATTGTGTTCATATCATCTCTAACAGTGTTTTTAGGCAATTTTACCATAGAGAATTTCTTCTATGGTTAATTTTTTGTTTGTCATATCCATAAAACCCCTCCAATGTGTTTTCAGAGTTAAAAGAAATAGATCTTTGAATGATTGTGATGCTCTAGTGTAAAGAAATTATAAAATTTAAAACTAAAGAATTTTACGGTTCAGTAGAAAATTCTTTCTGAAGAAATACATTATTTTTAGCTTTTTATTTATCAAAGGGTGAGCCAGTTTCTCTAATACTACACCGAGGTTCACCTTCGAGATGGATACCCTCTTGGGAAAAGGGAAATGAATAGAATCAAGTCTCCCTATCTAGAATATGTTTAATTTACTGCTTTCTTTCTTGCTTTTGAGTAGTCTGTCAATATTCTTACATTTCACCAAGGCATGCTGATCCCGGTCGCTGCCCTCCGCGGCAGAACGGGATGGTTGTGGTGCACCTCAGGCAGTTGCTTGCAAGGCTGCCTCTGATCTTTAGATGACTGAACTGTGATGGAAGAGGACCTGATAGGAAATTATGATCCAAAAACAAGGTTCTCCATGGGTTCCCTAATCTAACACCATATTCCCTTGGGATCCGACCGGTAAGTTGATTGTGGGCTAGATTAATTTCCAGTAGCCTCTCAAAGGTGACCAAATTAACGGGCAAATGACCTTGCAGACGGTTCCCTTGTGCATCAAATACTTGAAGGGGAGACCCAACCTCATGATTGTTGTTCACCTCCATTGCTGTGAGTTGGTTGAAGGAAACATTCATCTGAGCCAATAGAGGCAAAGCGAAAATTCCCCTGCTGATGGGACCTGTAAACCTGTTATCACTCACATCTATCGATCGCAGCTGTTTAAGCGTCCCTAACGATGTAATCCGCCCTGAAAGTAGGTTGTGGCACAGAGTCAGAGTTGTCAACCTTGTAGGAAGAGTGGGCAAGTTTCCGACGAACATATTTGAGTGAAGCTCTAACGTCTGCAGCTGCCATAATCCATTTAGATTAGGAATTTTCCCTATGAATCCATTATGTGCAAGGGTTAAGTGTTTCATTCTTCGTAATGCAGAAATTCCCGAAGGGATTGGACCCGAGAGTAGGTTGTTGGAGAGGTCTAGTGTTTCCAACTCCTTGAGTTGATAGACTCGGTGTGGAATGCTGCCTGTGAGAAAATTTCCTGAAAGAGAAATTCGTGTTAGCTTCTTGAGATCAAATATGTTTTCAGGTAATGGCCCTCTAAACCGGTTTTTGCTGATGTCGATGGCGGTGAGCTCCGTAAGGTTTCCTATCAAGGGTGTTAGGAAACCATCATATCCTGCAGCATCAAGATCAATTGAGATTATCCGGCTTGATGAATTGCCTTCAGGGACAGAACATAAAATCCCAAGAAATTTTGCCCCTGTACTTTCACATGGATCCCCTGAGAAATCCCAAGTGCTAAGATAAGACGCAGGCGGGATCGTGTTGGGATCGACAGAACGCTTCAGGGCCCTAAGAACTTCAACTTCTGATTCCAAGGTTAATGAACGAACGAATGTAAGAATAAAAGCTAGAACTACAACAAAGATCATGGAATATGAAGAGGAGACAGAGGGAAATGCGTTTGTTGCCATTTCGTTCGAGGAGCCAGGGTACTCGTAGCAGCTGGGAATAACGTATAAATAGCTCTACCAGCAGGCTTTGTAGATGGGAGATTTGCTTTTAAAAGATAAAACGTTAATTTTATTCATGATCATGCCAAACTGAGGACTCTTAAGTTTAGGTTGAAAGCTGGTAAACTGGTTTTAAGTAGGCAGAAAGTTCAATGTTGCCAATGCAAACCTACTTCCTATTAGGAATACAATCTAGATTTTAATGGATCATGAAACTGGCACTCAACCGGCATTTTCCTAGATAAGGAGATGGGATTCATTGGCAGCATATTAAGTATTAACTAATATATCATGGAAGGACTAGTATTAGAATAGGATGAAAAGCTGATGGATATAACCATCATGGAACAAGTAATTCATGCATCACAAATGGAAAATATAGATTTGAGAATTTCTCATGAAAATTTCGTCAACCATACACTGATGCAATGTATGTTTATGTGCTTTAAAGTATACATAACATTTTTAAAATATAAACATGTAGCTGATTGACCTATTACACATGAGAGTCTAATTACATACACACTCAGCCTAGATCCGGGACTGTGAAGAACTCATCGTCGTCATCTGGGATTTCCAGTCTAGGCTTCTTAAGAGGCATGGAATATTTGGTAGGTCTGTATGAATTGATATTGCTCGACTGTGGTACTACTGGAAGTTGAGGAACTTCGGCTGCTGCTAAAGCCTCCTGAGGAGCCATTTGATCACCAAAAAGACCCATGTCTGCTAGCCATTCAAGCTCTCCAAGCTCAAGTTGATCCTTCTGTATAATGAAGGAAAAATATTATAGAAAGACTAAAAACATTTCAAAGTAGTAACACTTTATCTCTATGAAACTACAGAAACTTACCACCATGTCATGTTTCAGAAATTTCATATCATTGTATTCCTAAACCTCAATCATGTAAAGAAAGATAATATACAAACATCTTAAATCATTATATTTGTTCGCACCTTGTCAGTAGATTCGATATCTGAAAATTGTAACAGGTCATCAACGGCCCATGAAGATGCAAAGCTTGACTGCTGCTGTGCAGGCACTTTCATTGAAAACTGAGGTGCACTTTTGCTAGGTGGCTCCAATCCAGTCTTTTCAGTATTCTTATTGCAACTAGAAGAACCTAAGGCAACGCGAATTCCTGTGGCTAGGAACCTTTGATGATTTGCAGTAAGGCTACCAGCTGAATGGATTGGCTCATCACAGTCCTGGCAAAAAAGGGCTCTATCTTCAACACAAAATATGAAGGCTGGTTTTTCCTGCACGAGTGTCAAGAGGATCAGAGGTTTTGATCATTTCAGAAAATTTATGAATTATCAATAACGAAACCACAACAATCATAGGAAACTGATACAAGCCACGTTCAAAGATGGTGAAAAAGCATTAGACCACCAGGAGCAGAGGTTAAAGCCTTAAAGGTACAAGCCTAATTCATTAGACATTACCGGTAATTATAAGTCGTGTAGTTAGTAGTATGAGCTGATTTATTACAAAGTTAGGTATTTTAACCGGAGTAGATTAATGAAAAAACAATTCAAACCCTAAGGAAGAGCACTTGGATTATAACATGAACAACAACAAAAAATACGTTGGAACAAATCATTCATATAAAGCACTGTACATCTTAATCTAAACAGTTAACCCTCCAGATCTAGATACTGGGATTTGTTTCTGAACCCTAAGTGCAAGAATTCAGATCCCTTACTCTTTCTTCTAGACATCATTTCAGTTTCAATCATGCACTTTTGATCATAGTTTTAACAACCGAATCCAATAACCAGAGATGACTTGGATCAATAAGATTAAATTACACACCATAGAAAACAACAGACACCAACAAAAATCTAGACCAAAACACATATGTATAAATTAAATATATACATGTATAAAGTATATGTAAGAAGGTGAAGTTTATACCTGACATATGTCACAAGGAGGAAGCTTGTTAGAAAGGCACTGAAGGAGGAGCCTTTGGTGCTTGCTTGCGAGCTTGTTAGCTGCATGAACTTCAACATCACATTTTGCACAAAGTGCAGCCTCGTCTGCACAACAAATCACTGTTGCTGGAGCTCTCTCACAAACATCACACTGGATTTTCATCTTTTTTTTTTTAATTTTTTTTCCTTTAAACCCCTTTCTTTCAGGAATTCAGCATAAACCCATAGGTCAAAACCTTATGAAAATAACGAAAATGTAAAAAGAACAACTAAACAAGATCTGGGTCTTAAAAAAGTTTCCTTCTTTTTTTTTTCCCAGAGGAAAACACCTGAGGTTTCAAAGAGAAAATCTTAGGGAGAGGAGGAGAAGGAGAAGAAAAGGAAAGAGAAAAAAATCTGGGAAAATATAGACAAAAAAGGAGAAGATTAGAAAGAGGGAAACAGTGGAGGAAAATGTAGAAGATATAATTAACACACAAAGTTTTAAAGTAAGGTAGCTAGAATCTGTGGAAGATACAGGAAAGGAGAAGTGATTGGTGGAAAATCCAAGAGATTGAGAAAGAGTTGGAGATAAGGCAGGGAAATGGCAAAGGGAGATTTTGTGAATCAAAATCAAGAAATCTAGTGCTTCCAACAATGCAAGTTGGTGGGGTCTTTGGGCTCAACAATTTCTGTGGCTGTGCTTCTCTACAAATGTACTGCAAGCCAGGCTGCCTGCTGCTGCTTGCTTACCAACTGGTACAAGTAATAAAGAAAGCTAGTAATAATCCATCAATAAACCACGTTTTGTGGTCACTATTAAATCTTGGGATTTTCGGTTTTCCTTTTCTTTTTATTTTACGAGTTTTAATTCTGTGCCCTTCTTTTCCATGTTTGCTGTCCACATAGATTGTTAAAGATTGGGTTGCTTCTCAATTTCAACCTTAGGATATTCTTTTTGTTCATGATGTGATGAAATCTGATGGCAAATGTTTGTTTGGACGGAAAAGAGAGAGAAAATGTAAGCAAAGCTGTCCCGTATTCAAGGTAATCCCGGCCTCCATAATTTTGTACACGTTGTGTTTTGATCAACCTTCAATGGACTCCTATCTTTTTTTGTTGGCCGTCAATGGTCTCCTATTAATTTTTTGATATATGATTAAATAATTTATTTATGTATTTTTTTAACACAATATAATTTATGTATTTATAAGTAAATATTTATGTATTAAGTACGTCGTAAAGAATTATAGAGAATCACGTCGTATTTTTTTTGTTATTTATGTAATACAAAATTATGTATTAAATAATTTATGATCAATGTTGAGAAAATCGGATTGGAGATCAAACCGTTTTTCTATCGGTTCTCAATTTTATCCAGTATAACCGGTCGGTTCAACTGAAATCTTTTGAAAATCATCGAACCAGTTTTTCTATCAATTCGCGGTCCAATTAGTTCAACCGACCAATCCGATTTTTTTTAACACTGTTTATGATTCTTTTTTTTTTGCCATTAGAATTCAGAAGAAGAAAATAATTTATGATTTCAAGGTTTATAATTTTCCTATATTAAATTATTATTTTGCTTTTTCCAAAAAAAATTATCTTGCTTTCTACTTTTTGAGAAAAAAATTTAAAAAATGAATATTATTGACAAAGTGAGAGGGTGTTAATTATATTAGGATCATTATAAAAATGAAACATTTTATTATTTTAAGATGTCATTAGGACCGTGTGCCACCGTAGAGAATGGGGTGTCCTTTCGGGCAATTTGAATTTAAACTCTTAATTAAAAGTAACGAGCATTCCTTTATACAAGACACAGGACACTCACTACGTGAGTGGTTTATGACAGTTTTTATTTTCAATAGGTAGTTTCTTTAAAATGATATAAATAAATTTAAATATTATATTTATCCTATAATGGGTAGTTTTTATCTAAAATTGGTCGTTTTATTTTATTTTGAATTTTTAAAAAACTGAGTTTGTCTCCGAGTCAACTCGTGAGACAAACTCAGATTTTGATATTATAATTAGTATAGATTAGTCTTGACTTGTCACATACCTATATCCTCGTTACTAAACAGCAGTGGCAGTGGTAGATCCATGAATTTTTTTTTTTTTATGGTGGGCTCAATATAACTACTGTACGTAGACTTAAAAAATACCACTATAATACAAAAGACTTGGGAATTATTCATACGGTTTGAATTTGATTAAAAAATTGTAATGTTCATAGTTGAAAATTGTTATTTCCACCCTAGCGGTTTGGACTTGGAATTTTTGAATTGTGAGGGAAGGAAACAAGGAGAAGAACGTAGGACTTGTGAGTCAAGAGAGAAACTGACTTGTTTTTACTATAATAAGTTGTTAATTTTGCAGACCACAAAACACCAATCAAACTAACAGCTGATCTTTAAAAAAACACCTGTATAAGGCCCAACCAACAATTGGCCTATTAGCCAACGCTTGGCCTGATTAGAAAATAAGCCCACATCCACTAAACTGAATGGGAAAATAAAATCAAGCTATACCTTAAAAAATAACCCCCAAACTAAGTTAAACCCTAAGCTACAGATGAAAAATATGGTTAAACCCTAAGTGAGAGAATAGGAAGACCCTTAAATATAGTTAAACCCTACGTGTCTCATTAAAAAACCATTTCTACCCTCCCTAATTGCATGAAATAACCAAAATAGCGTGTAAAAGACCAAAAAAACCAATCAAATAGTAACTCAAATCAACATGGTTGCACCATTATTGGACTTTTAAGTAAACACACATTCTGTTTTTAGCGTGTTATATGTTATATATATATACTAGGTTCATGCCCGCGCGCTTCGCTGCGCAGACATTATTCCTCAATTATATATATATATATATATATATAATATACAATCTGATTTCAATGTTAGTGCAAGTAATTTAGAGAAAATATATGTAACGGAAATATAAGAAAAAATTATTACTACCTCCGTCCTATATTATCTGTCCACTTTTCTCCTAATGGAAGTGGACAGATAATATGAGACGGAGGGAGTAGTATGTAACGGAAAGCATGAATTTTATAATAATAAAAGATTAAGATCATAAGTTGTTTGACTACACTATGCATGAGCTAATAAAACTGCAGGCCGCAAAGTTACAGCCATCCATAGCCATCTAACAAAATTGTTGCTAAGCCTTTAAGCTGACACCTTTCATTTGCATATGCATGAATCCAAAATACTAATTAGACTCTATATATAAAATATATATATATATATATATATATCTAATAAAACTGTTTTGGACCCTACAATAAGGAGACCATTCTTTTTGTTTATTTTTTAGATTTCTTCAGGGGGTGGGTCTAATATGACTTCTGTAAGAATGTTAATATGCCTTGCAAAGGTGAACTTGGCTTGTCAGCAGGAAATGAAGTGCATCACTCAAATCATCACTCCTCTGAGCCCAACTTTGGATCCCTTTCTCATACGTGATGTTGAACTTGTACGCCACCTGTAGCAATATGTTGTAAAGGAGTGGATTCAATTCAAGTTCAAATTTATAAGCTTCAAAAAAACATGAGAAAAAGAAGAAAATACCTGATCAATTGTTCTAATGTAAAGAGAAAGGTCACCATGGACGTAAAGTACCTGGAAGAGAGAAAATAACAAAACTGTTATATAGATGCAATGCCGGTTGTGGGTGGAGAACTTTTTTCCCTTCGTTATAAACAAAATAGATGCATTTGGAAGATGATCTAAGGGGCCTTTTTTTTCTCCCCAAGATGTGTTTCAAAGAGAAGACAGAACCAACAAAGGCAGTGGAACTATACTTAAATGTCAGTATACAGTTCTTGGGGCAAATTTTCAAAGAAACCCCATCTGACTACACAAAAAATGACTTCAATATTCAGGGAAAGTTGTAATCAAGTTGAAAAGAAGTTGGGAAAGCTTACCAACTATACCTGAAAGAGCAAAGACGAAAGCTTTGATTGGCAGTACCAAACAGCAAAGCCCAAAAATGTTTCAGTGAAAGAACCTCATGGTTGAATTGAACCGTCTTGAATTCACACTGCGATTATCATTACCGTAAAACAAAGTCATTTGCTTTCGAACATCTAATCTTTAGTGGGTTTAGTTAAATATATATATACTATAAATGCTGGTGCTGACCATAATTGTTATGTTTCAAAAAGTTTAACTTTCAAACAAAGTCATCTGCTTAATCATCAAGATCTAATCTTGCATTCAAGCTTCTTAACAAATATAAAATTTATAACTTTTGATAACTTAAGCACTACAAATATATCTTAATAGGTATCTGAACAAATACTGAGTGAAAAAAATAAGTAGAAAACAAATACAAATCTAACCTTACACACTTGTATAGGCCAAGGCTCGTAAGCTTCTAAACTATATTAAATGATAGGCAAATAAAATATGATCAACTTCAAAAATAATATCTATCATTATCTAAGTAAGTATTATGACTCACCTCCACTTTCAACTTTAACAAATTCAAAAGTTTAGATATGCCTGCCATTCATCAACCACTAAGCCAGTTACTCTCATTTGAAAAGTTTAGATAAAAACTTATTGATTTCTTAGAGATATAGTGGTCATGAAAGTATAACAATTAATCAAGGTAAGGTCAAACAAACTGAGGAAGCATTGCTTTATGGAGAGAGCTTCGAAAATTGTATGCAACAAACAAAGTAATATTCCATTCAATGTACTCACTATAGTAAGTCTATTTTTCAGTTAAGATAGATAAATTCTCTTGAAAGAAAACTTCATTTTAAACAAATATAATAATCAAATCATATCATCAACATAGAAAATGAAGCAATATATAAAAGGGAACCCACCTTAAATTAGTTCGGAAATTGAAGAAAAATTCTGCAAAAACAAAACAAAACAATAACCATGATTATTAGCAAAGAATAAACAGAAATGAGAATACTGGAGTTAAATCCCTAAACACAGGAAAAGTAAATTCTTCAGGTAGTGAGATGATAGTGAATAACCCTGCTGATTGGTTCGATGAACTGATGAAGGTGGTCAGAAAAGCAAGGATTGCTTAAGATAAATGAAATATAATTTAATTCTATAGAAAAATAAGATATGACTGAAACAATTCTATTAGAAACTCTGTCAAACCTTACCATCTCCTCTCTTTCAGTACGTTTGTTTCCCTTTCAATCACTGCAAATATAAAAATAAATACCATAACTTTAAGAGCATAGGAACCCAATTGAATATGAGGGTGATTGATTTGAATCTCACTTGATACTCTTCAAATTTTGTTAGATTCGGTGAGATTTTTGCCGCATTTGGCGAGCGCGCGGAAAGCCCATCAAGACGGCCTGGAAATCTTTGTAATACTGGCCAATCCGACCAATTTTCCGTCTTCGTCTCTCCTCCCTTTCTTCTGTCCTCTGTTGCTCCCTTTCTTTCTCCTCTGCCGTTCTCTTTCTTCCTCCACTTGTTTCTGTTTTTGTTGTTCTTCTTTTTATTCTCAGAACACCCAAAAATCCTGCGGATAATGGGGCAGTTCCGGGTTAAATCCGGGTCAAATAAATCATACAGGTAAAATATTAGAAGAAAGTGGATATCCATGAAAATTTTAAGTAAGTTGAAATTACCATTACACCAATGTCAACAGTAGTCAAATCAATAAGCTTAAACCTTTTGCCCGGTTTTCTTGTAATTTCATTTCTCATTCTTATTGTTTCTTATAATATATATATATATATATATATATATAAATTTGTTCTTTAAGTGACATTATTTATGATTTTTTTGGGTTAATTGCTCAAATAGGTCCTTAATGTATGCAAAAATGTTCAAATTAGGTCTCATGCTTTTAATTTGGTTAAATAGGGGCCTAATATATGCAAAATGCTCAAATAAGGACTATGTTTTTAATTTCGTCAAATAGGGTCCTAACGTATGAGAAAATGCTCAAATAAGAACTTGAATGAGGTCTAAATTGAGCATTTCTGAATACGTTAAGGATCCTATTTGAACAATTAGACTATTTTTTATTTGTGAACCTTTTTTTTTCTAGCCTAAAATTGAAAAAAAAAATTACTAATGGTTTTTTAGTTATAACCGATGAGTTAACCGATTGAGGATAGATACTCATAATTAAATGAGAGTGGGAATGCACCATCTAAATTTACATATAAAATTAAAAAAAAGTTGAAAATTGCGGGTAGGTGTGAGAGCCTTTTTGTGCGAATGTAGGCCTCATCCGGCTTGGTGGATGGATTCAAGCTGGCCCCAACTTCCCCAGAAGAAAAAGTACGTTTACAAAGAAGGTGATCGAGCAATACAAAGAACTTATTAAGGGAAGAGTCAATGTTGTTTTTTCTGATATTTCTCGAGAACAACCTTTAGCTAAACAAGTTTCTGCAAGTTGGCTTCTGGCCAACATGTCTTCATATTATGCTTTGACAATTGTACACACCGACTTTGCTGTCAAACTTAATTGGCACTTTAGAGAGGCCCATAACTCCATATATGAGGGTCCAGCCTTTGAGGAGGTTTTCTTGTTGTTACCAAAAATGGTTCCCTATAACAACAATTGTTTCTTTTGCTTCAACCTTGGGGACAAGGTTGTTGTAAAGCGGAATGCAAGATACAAGCATGTGTTTCATAACTGAACTGGACCGACAGGTTCAACTGGTCGGATTGAGAACTGGAGGAGCACCTGACTCTTGTGGAGCATAAGACTGTGGTTTATTAGAACAGTCTAAGAACGGGTTCGACGTTCAACCCGAGATTGATAAAATCGCTTAATATTCAATTTTTCACTTTTTAATATATTTTTTGTTTTTAATTTGAAATTGATTTTTTTAACTAATAAATAAACCATGAAAATCAAAAATACAAAATAGAAATTAGAAAGAAAATAGAATACTATGGAATCCCAAATTTTTTCACTTTGGGGTTTGGTTTCACTATTTCAGCCACCCACGATTGTCGACTGCACGGGTTGCCACCATCCTGCCGCTTATCATTCGTCTCAGCCTTGCTTGCTATCTGCTACCTACTTCCTATTCTTTGCCGCCTCGACTGGTGCCAATTTCTTTCTTCTTCTCCTCCTCCTCCTCTAGTCAATTGAGCTTAGAACTCTACTAGTGGATGCCACCGTTACTTCTTTCCCGTCGCCCATTGGAGATTCAGACATTTGGATATGCCAATCGTGAATACCACCCGAAGCTACGAGCTGAAAACCTAGTGTAGAAACCCAATCTTGAGTGAAATAAATACCGCGGCATCGATCTTTTTCAACAAAATCATCACGTAGTAAATCAACAAAGCCCAAAGTTGTTATCAAAAAACTCGACCTCATCAACTATCTCACCTGGTCTTACCTCTTCAAACCTGTACTAGACATCTATGACCTTTAAGATCACATCCTTTCTTCTCCAGAAGTCCCACCGAAAACGGTTACTAACAAGGATTCTGTGATCCCAAATTTAACCTACCTCACATGGCATAAATTAGATCGGCTCATTCTAAGCTGGATCAATGCTACTGTAAAAAAAGAAATTCTACCCCTCATTTACAATTCAACCACTTCATCTGAAGCCTAAAAACCATTGTAATCTCACTTCCTTAACAAATCCACGACCAAAGAACTCCAATTGAAAATTTCTCTCAACGAGCTACCAAAAAAAAAAAACTCCCAATTGATTCCTATTGTCAAAAACTATAAGAAATTGTTGAAGCCCTTACCGCCACTTGTCGCAATGTCCGGGTCCGGGGGGTCCGAACCCTACCGCTGAACGACTTAATTAGAAAAAACTAAGGACGGGAAAAACTATTGAAACTTATGGGAGTCGCCACTAATCTTTTTTTTTTTTTACCTAGGTGTGATTAGCCACCTATCAGATTATTAAGTCTAATATTAACCTAAGCTTAGCAAAGGCAACATTAAACCTAATAAACGGTCTTCTAACCAGAGTCTTAAAGGTTCGGGAGTCGGGTACGCGTGGGGAAGGATTAGCACCCTCACGACGCCCGTCAAAAGACGGCACTGACTAGTTTAGAATTCACTGTGGGTTTCTATTACTGGTTGTCTTTATTCCTAACTGTTTTCATGCCCTTAAGAAATTTTATTAATTTTTGAAATTTAGCGAACAAGCAAGCAAAAAATAGTTTTTGAATTTTGAAATAGGAATGTTGGGGATTTCCTCATTTATTATTTGTTCTCTTTTTGAACTCCCCATGATGAGGATTTTCTTTAAAACTTACCGTTAAAACGACTCTATTTGAAAAATGCTGTTTGAATGCTTTGAAAACCTGATGGGAACTTTCCCACTTTGAAAAGACTTAAATTGAACATTTTGAAAGCTTGAAATGAATTTTTTTTATTTTGAATTTTGAAATTTTTTTGGATTTTTTTGAAAATGTTTTTATTTAATTTTGAAAGACTCAATTTTTTTTAATTTTTATCTTGAAAAACTAAAAGAGAATAATTATCAAGCACAAACTCTTTTTAATTTTGAAGAAAATGGTTTTATTCTATTTCATTTTCAATTTTCCCCTTTTTTTTGGATTTTCTTTCAATTAATTGAAAATTACTAAGTCTAACCCTAGATGCATGAATGCAAATGATGCCTGAAATTCCAATTTGATTTTAATTTACCCATCAGTTATACGAGGAACACCTTTGGCCGTTTCCCAATAAATGGTAAACGACCTCCGGGAATTTCCAAACCTCCGGGAGAAGGCGAGCAAACTCAGACACGCATGAATGAGCCGCCCTCCTTTCCCATCAGGGGATCAGTTTAATTTAAAGTCTCGTGACAATTTTTATTTTTGCATCAATTAATGAAAATTCAAACGTGAATGCAGTTGATCTAAATTTACTTATTCCAATTTTATTGAAACTAAGAACTTAATCATTGCCAAATTAAATATGAAAATAAACTTTGAATTAACTTAAATCTAAAGATGTAGGGACTCGATTGCACTAAAATCTAACTAAAAGGACTCCATTACACTAGATTAGGCATTTAAATGAACACTTCGACAACTCATTGGACTCAATTGAATTAAATGACCACACAAAGGACCTCAGTGCACAAAATAGGGACTAAATTGAAATAAAGCTTAGCATTTTACCTGAGGCGGGTCGGCCCGCCGGTCTATGGGGTGAATCGGGTCTTGGCTATGGGTCCTAGGGTTTAGTATAAATACTAAACCTATCCTTTTGTTTTTTAACTTCTTCTTCTTCCTTTAAAGAGCTGTGCCACCCCCTATGCCGTCCGAAATCGTCGCCGCCGCGTCGGAGCTTCATCGGAGCTCCGATGACGCTGAAACTTTCCAGAAAAGCTCGCACGGACCTCCTTTTATCGACCCTGGTGTCGGCTTCGCCGATAGTGGCCTCCAAACACCCCAAATCCATCTAGACCGAACCTCAAACGGAACCCTAGATCTCTGCCTTCCTCCGTCGGACCGACCTAGAAGTTAGGTAAGCCGTTCCCTTTACTTCACTCCCTCCCTTGACCGAGCCATTTAGCCTAAATGAGCTTTAAAAAGCCTAGACCCGAAACCCAGGCCTCCAAATCCCGGTGGCTGCGCCGCCGGGAAGCCTCCTTTTATTTGTTATTTATTTTTTTCGATAAAACTAAAAGAAACTGTAGGATTTTTGATTTAATGAACTACCTAAAAGGGGTCTTTTTGGGATTTTTGTTGTTGGTTATGTGCAAGAAAAATGAAGGAAAAATGGAGTCTTTTTAAGTTTTTTGAATGGGGTGGTTACTGCTTTCAATTGACAGGAGGATTAAACTAAAGCTCAGCATTTTTTTTTGTATTTTTTCTGTGTTTTTCAAAGAATAAAAGATGAACTTCCCCAAACTCTCTGCTAGGGTTTTTTTTCCTGGAAACTGTGCCCCCTCCTGGAAACTATGTCCCTTCTTCTAGGGTTTTAGCAACAATGAGTTTATATACTGGATAAATTTTTGATTCTTGAAGGTTGAGATTGAACTTAAAATTGAATCCAATGGCCATGGTTTGATGTTGAATTGGTTGTCCTTTGGGTGTTTTTAATTGGCTGAAAGTGAGATGATGTGGCATTTGAGAGTGTGATCTTCCTGTGTGTGTGTGTGAGCATTGTTGTGATGGAGCATGAACACTGATGTCACCATTTTAGTTGCAATTACACTACTTTGACCTTGATTACCTGCCTTTGGATCCAATGACTCTTGAGTCTGAAGTTTTAATCTCATGGTGTTCATCTGGCATTGTATTGTGCTCATGTTTGCAGCAGGTAAAAGTTAGAGACAAATTCTGTATTTGTTTGAACTTGGTCTGCAAGTTTTGCTTAACCCCCTGTTAGTTGTGTTTCCCATTTGTCTCTTTGTGCTGACATGGAATTTTGCCTCTCCTTGATTGGTTTTGTGCTTAAGCTGCTGTTAATACTCATGCTTTGTCCCCTGTCGTATACTCACTAATTCCCTCTTTGTTCATTACTGACTTCTATCCTCAGGATGACGCTAATCTGCTTTTATATATTTTTTGTGCTTTGCAGGATAAAGGGAAGAATTTTGGCAGCTGAAATGTCATGTGGGATTCACGAGTTTGGCTTGGCTCTAGAAAAGTAAATTCCTTGTCAATTTGGGGCCTGGTGAAATAGTGAACAGCCCAAAGCATTTCAAAGAGAAGGGGCCCAAATGAATTTAAATGTAATGACTTGAAAATGGTCTAAACAGCCCAATACAAGAAATTGACCCAATTATAAACGGATGAGGCCCAAGGCAAAGTATTATTATCATTTTTATAGTTTTATAGTTATTTTATTTTATTTTTTTTGTTCTATAAAGGGAACTGTAGATGACTTTTTTTTTGTATTTTTTGCAAAATGTAAACTCAGCAAACAAATTTAAAATGAAATGCAAGAGTGGAAACTGAAACACTTTTTCTTTTTTTTTTTTTCCTTTTTTTTTTGTAATTTGGTAATTAGAAATGCCTCCTTATTTTTTCTGTTAAAGCTTGAATGCAATCTAATAAAAGCTAAGTGCTAAATATCAAAATAAGTCATAATGTTCTACCAAAACGCTAAGATGCAAAAATGAATGACCTAAATGAATGATCAACTTTAAATGCAAAAATTGAAGTGAATAACAAAATTTAAAAGTATATATAACCAAAAATGGGTGTTTACACCACTGGACAGCCCTTAACCGAAAGAAAAAGTAAGTCATATTCTTCAAGGCCTCCCTGCTTCTTATGAATCAATTGTCACCTTTGTCTCAGACCAAAAGCCATCAGCAACCTTCTCTGAGCTTTGGACGATGCTTCTCAATCATAAGGCACATCTTGAAAATACTGGTTCTATTTCTCAACCAAACACAATTCCAACAGCCTTGGTGACCACTCAACAACCAACCAATCCACCGGGAAAAAGTGGCACATGGCCACCTCACATTATGATATATCACAAGCAAGCAACATGTTGCTGATATCTTCATCAAGTCAGTTCCCATTTAGCATTTCCAGGACGCTTGAAGCAAGCTTCACATTGACCCCTGTTCAGCTTGAGGGGATGGTAGATAAGTTAATTATCTATACTAAGTTTTACCTTAGTCTATCTCTAACTCATTAGTGTATTCAGAAGTGTTGTAATTCATTGTAACTCTACTCATATATATAATGCAAAGCAAACTCACTAATAAGGTAGGAAATAACACTTCTCTAGTGTCCCATTCTTTTTTTTTCCTATCTAGTATCCAGAGTTTTGCTCTAACTAATTTGGATTCGACTCGGATCGCGTGTCTTGGTTTGGTGGACGAGTCTACCAATGGGGTGGCTGCGTACGCAAGATTTCGAACCTGAGAGTTGTTTAAACTATAACAAGCCACTTACCATTTGATCCAACCTCACATTGGTCTATTATTGGTCTAGTGTCTCATTCTTTCCGAATGGATGTCAAGTTTCTTATTTGTAGGCTTTTAAGCAAACTTGGGCTTTGCCTTATGACTTAAGCACTAAGCCCAAAATCCCTCTGAATTTCATCTCAGTGGACCTTGTGAGATTTAGCTCAATGCTTAGCTTTCCAATACAATCGGGTTAGTTTTCAATTGGTTTCCAAAACCTGATCTGATCCCATTTGAATTCGAGTCCAAATATATTTTTTTTGGCCAGAGTTATTCACATGTGTTTTATAATGACAAAGACAACAAAAAATGGCCACGTGAATCAAGACGACAAAGGATAGACACAAGACCAGAAAAATTCACTTTAAAACTAAAAAAAATAAGGAATCTTATCCATAAAAAATACTATATTGAATAAACACGACGTATCCGAATAATATAAACTAATGAAATAAAATAAAAATACGATAACTTGCTTATATTTAACGTGAAGTAAACATGTATGCAGATTGGATGACAAGTAATTTCCATAACTTCAACTTGGAATTACACATTTTTTACACTCCGCCTTGGGGTTTCTCTCTCTCCCTTACTTACAACGGATATCATAGAAGTAGCTTGACCTAGAGTCATTCACTAGTTTTATTTATAATTTTCTTGTTTCTATCTCTCATGTATAAAAAAATAAAATAAAATACTACTCCATAAAAAGGTATACATTTTTTCTTATAAAACTTTATGCACACATATAGACAAAAAAAAAAAAATACATCCACTTACTAAAAAGGAAAAAAAAGAAAAAAAAAGAAAAAAAATTTAACCTACTCACTCATTGTAACTTACCCCGTACTCTTTTGTCCCGGAAACCGTAAATTCAAATAAGAGAGAAGGGTAGTAAAATTAAATTTTTGTCACAAAATAATATTTGTACCCTAGTATCAATATTCAATAGTCTTTTTTATACTCTCTAGTCTCTACCAAAAAAAAAAAGTCGTTTTATTGATTTATTTATTGTCTTTTTTTTTTTGGTTCTCTATTTAGTATTTTAGAAAATTCGCTAGTTAAACCTCAATCAATGTATGTCTAAAAATCCCTAAAGATGTTGGCTGGCCGCTACCTTCAACTTGGAGATGAAATAACCTATTTCAACCTAAGTCCTAAACTTTTATCATAACCAGAAGCCGAGTATCCTGTTGTTAATTGCAATGGTACAGACTTTGTCAAGGAAATACCCCATTTTCCTCTAAACATAAATAATGGGTATTTGCGAACTAGGAAAATTCCATCATTCAACTTTTCACTTTTCAGAAAAAAAAAACTAAATAATCTTGTTATTTTTTTTTTGGCCAGAAAAACAGAACTAAATAATCCTGTTAGATATAGTAGTATTAATATTAATTTTAACTTTCGTATATATATATTCTTGAAAGATTGTATTGTACACTTAACAGAATTCAAATGAACTGAACTTGACCTAGAAAAAGGATGCTTACATAATTGAATTAATTAAAGTGAAAATCTTGAACATAATGTATGCAGGAGTTTTAACGAAAGACATTTTCTTAAGGGTTCTGAAAGGGAAGCCTGCTTGGCATTAAACTGAACTATATGAGAGGCTCTATGCCTCTATCCAGTATCAACTATCCACCATCAACACTTAAAAGCCATAAAACTTTCCCTTTAAATCTTTATTTTTATATAAGTCTAAATTTCAAAAACCTTAATTTAAAATATCTAAAATATCTTTTTTAATTTTAATATTTTAATTATATTTTTAATGGTTAATATGTAATCTATCTAACCAGATTTTATTTACATATCAAAAAAGTCTAAAATAATAATAACAATTATTTTTACGTTAAACAACTTATTATTATAATAATAAAATTATTAAAACTATTATTATTAGTTACTCCATATCATTACGTTTTTTTTTTCCATATTACAAAATCTAAAATAATAGTAACAATTCTTTTTTTACGTTAAACCTCTTGTTATTATTAATTATTAAACTTCTTATTATTATATTAATTAGTATTAGTGGTAATATAAAGATAAAGATAATTTTTTCCGTAAAACAAATAAAACAGCTGGCCATAAAACAAACAAGGTTGGACCAAAAAACAAAACAAAACAAAAGGGGCAAAAGTGTAATATAAGTAAAAATCAAAGTTAAAATGGAATCCTGGTTAGTGGTTACATTTGATTTTACTTCCCTCTCCCACAAGCACAGAAGAGATCATGTAGAAAAAAAAAAAAAAAAAACAAACAAACAAACACAGAAGAGAAAATTAAACCTCTGCCACAAGCCTCTCATCGACAATGGCGGCTGCCGCTGCAAACACCACTTTCCCCAAACCCTCTCCCTTAACTTCCTCCTTCAAATCTTCATTACCCGTTACTAAATCTACCCTTCCCTTCTCTACAAAGCTCACTTCTTCCCCCTCCCTCCACATTTCTTGCTCTCTTTCTCAGTCAAGCTCCAATCCTAAATCCGCCGCCACCACCGCCACCCCAACTACTGCCCCAACTTCCCATGATTTCGTATCCCGTTATGGCCCTGATGAGCCCCGAAAAGGGGCTGATATCCTGGTGGAGGCCCTGGAACGTGAAGGAGTCAAGGACGTATTTGCCTATCCAGGTGGAGCTTCCATGGAGATCCACCAGGCTTTAACCCGGTCCAATATAATCCGAAATGTCCTTCCCAGGCATGAACAAGGAGGGGTCTTTGCTGCTGAGGGCTACGCGCGCTCCTCTGGTCTCCCAGGCGTTTGCATTGCAACTTCTGGCCCTGGGGCAACTAACCTGGTGAGTGGTCTTGCCGATGCATTGCTTGATAGTATCCCTATCGTTGCGATTACAGGTCAAGTCCCTCGTAAAATGATTGGTACGGATGCTTTCCAAGAAACTCCTATCGTTGAGGTAACAAGGTCTATTACAAAGCATAATTATCTTGTTCTTAATGTCGATGATATTCCTAGGATTGTTAGTGAGGCTTTCTTCTTAGCTACTTCGGGTAGGCCGGGTCCGGTTTTGATTGATATACCTAAGGATATACAACAGCAGCTTGCTGTTCCTAATTGGAACCAGCCTATTAGATTGCCGGGGTATATGTCTAGGTTGCCTAAAGCTCCTGGTGAGGCTCACTTGGAGCAGATTGTGAGGTTGGTTTCCGAGTCTAGGAAGCCAGTATTGTATGTTGGTGGTGGGTGTTTGAACTCCAGTGAAGAGTTGAGGAGATTTGTTGAGCTTACAGGGATACCCGTTGCGAGTACTTTAATGGGTCTTGGTGCATTTCCGACTTCTGATGACTTGTCATTACAAATGCTTGGGATGCATGGAACTGTGTATGCTAATTATGCTGTAGATAAGTCTGATTTGTTGCTCGCTTTTGGAGTGAGGTTTGATGATCGGGTGACAGGAAAACTTGAGGCTTTCGCCAGCAGGGCCAAGATTGTGCATATTGATATTGATTCGGCCGAGATTGGGAAGAATAAGCAGCCTCATCTGTCAATTTGTTCAGATGTGAAATTGGCATTGAAGGGGATTAACAGGATATTGGAGAGTAAGGGAGCTAAGCTTAACCTTGATTATTCAGCATGGAGGCAGGAGTTGAATGAGCAGAAATTGAAATATCCATTGAATTACAAGACCTTTGGTGAAGCTATTCCACCTCAACATGCAATTCAGGTTCTTGATGAATTAACCAATGGGAATGCAATTGTAAGTACTGGTGTTGGTCAGCATCAGATGTGGGCTGCTCAGTTTTACAAGTATAAGAGGCCTCGTCAATGGTTGACATCAGGGGGATTGGGGGCTATGGGGTTTGGATTGCCTGCTGCCATTGGAGCTGCCGTTGCAAATCCAGGGGCTATTGTTGTAGACATTGACGGTGATGGAAGTTTCATCATGAATGTCCAAGAGTTGGCAACCATCCGTGTGGAAAATCTTCCCATTAAGATACTGTTGTTGAATAATCAGCATTTAGGTATGGTGGTTCAGTGGGAGGATCGATTTTACAAGGCAAACAGGGCTCATACGTATTTGGGTGATCCATCCAATGAGTCTGAAATATTCCCAAATATGTTGAAATTTGCAGAAGCATGTGGAATTCCTGCCGCCCGTGTGACACGAAAGGAAGATCTTAGAGCAGCGATTCAGAAAATGTTAGACACTCCAGGACCTTACTTGTTAGATGTAATTGTCCCCCATCAAGAGCATGTGCTGCCTATGATCCCAAGTGGAGGAGCTTTTAAAGATGTGATCACAGAGGGTGATGGAAGAACACAATATTGATTTTAATATCAGGTTCCTTATGCGTTATCGTCAATGTATGTACCGCAGTTATGGAGGCTTAGTTCTGAGTTGTGGCAGTTTTCCGGGCGATGAGTCGGTTCACTTCTATGGTGATGATGTTAGTTGCATGGAGGAAACTTGCTTATGAGTTATGCCCCTATAAATTAGTTTTTCTATCGTTTAAAAACTTTCAAGTAGATTTTTCGTTTGGTTTCTCTACCCAAATCTTGTACTATGTCTTCTAGACAATAATGTACCACTTATAGATGAATCTAAACTTTAGTTATCTGTTTTGTTGAAAATTCTTTTTCAAGGTTATCATAATGAATGCTTTCAAAACTTGGAGGGCACTATCGAAAATCCCTTCACACTACAGCTCTGCTAAAGTTACCATGTTGCATGCTTACACCTTCAGATATCAGTTTAATATTCATTCATGTAGTTTGGAAAATCAT
>AWWV01012289.1:0-20740 GCA_001974805.1 Corchorus capsularis | reverse complement strand
TCTAGCAGCTCCTCTCTCCCCTTTTCCCTCTCTAGTTCTCGTTGGTATTTCGACTACTCCTTCTCCTCCTTGGTTGTCATACCAAGGGGGAGGAGGAGAATTTGATTTTTGTTTTCAATAAGGGATTCAGATCTACAGATCTGGCCAGTTTTATTTGAGTTTTTTTAGTTGGTTTGAGTCAGTTTGTTTTTCTTAGTCAATTTCGAGTCTAGTCTCAGTTCTTTTTGAATCTGAGTTATCCAGTCTGAATTTTATGATAGTTTTAAGCATGATCAACCTTTTATTTATTCAGATCTGTGGTAAAATCATTGTAATCCTTTTCTTTTGGGTGTCAAGGAAGAGATCTGTTCATCGAATCAATCACTTGATCATCGTTGATCAAAGTTTTTTGTTTGGAAGAACAAGTGACAACGAGGGAGTGATGGGCGTGATAGCGAGACATCAACATGATTCACGATAGGTGTTTTGGATTTTCAAGGAATATCCAGTTTTTCCGGTACAAAAAGCAATTGATTACGTAGTTTTACTGAGATTTGATGTAATGAGGATGGTATTCCTAAAATTATTGTAAAATCAGTTACATGAATGAAAATTATCTATTTTCAAAAAAAAAAAAAATAGAAAACTATATACCTAGCTATAGATAAATGACGATGAATTACTATTTGCTAGACAGTGAAACTGAGAGTTAATGTGTGTATATATAATATATATATATGCATGATGAGATGATGTGTTAAAAATGTTGTTTAAGTAGCTAACTACTACAGAATCGTTTTCATTAATCAACCATTTTCATGTAGATGCTTAATTAGAGCTTCATCTGAGACTTGGAATGTACATATTCTCATCTAAGAGATTAGGCTATGTTTGATAGGAGAAAACATTTTCTGTTTTTATTTTTCAAAAATATCAAAGAAATTAACTAGGTATAGTCACACAACATGTGTCGATGAAAACAAACATATTTTTAGAAAATGAAAATGACAATGGAGCGAAAATCTCAAAATAAAATAAAAAATTTTCCATTCCACTCAATTGACATTTTTATTTTCCAAAGTATACTCATTTACATCAACACATATTGTGTGGTTTCTTAATTTCTTTGATATCTTTAGAGAATGAAAACAAAAAATGTTTTCTCCTAGGAAACATATCCAATGCATAAAATTGATTTACTCTGCCTCCACCTTATAATCTAAATTATGATATTTGTACACCTTGTCCCTGTATGTTCACCTCTTATACCACCCCTCTAATAGCCACGTTGAGATGACCATTTTACCTTTAAATGAATAGTTAGGAGGGTGAGTACTGAGTATGGAAGTGTAATCGTGAATAACTCTTTAATTTTTTTCAATTTTGTTATTAATTTTCATCAATATTTCTTTCCTCCATTTCCTTATTCAAAAGCATTGCCATAAACAAGGATATTGATGAACTCCTAAATCCTAATTAACATTAATTCTGAAGTAGGTCTATATATAATTTCAGAGAAAGTAGAGTCCGGAATTGCTTTAATTAAGCCTCCAATTTTATATAGAAAGGAAAAAGACACCAATCCAGAATGACGATAGACAACATTATGAAGTTATTCACTTTTTCAGGTTGCTGTTTCGAATTTTATTGAGATTCCTAATGACGATAGGCAATATCTTGAAAATTAATGTTATTGTAGTGCCAAATAATGAAACTGCTTCTAAGATTAAGGTTGTGTTTGCTTCAGGGGAAACTTCATTGCCAGTGGAAAAAAGATTGTCAGTTATGAGTGGCAATGACTTATTACTGGCAATATGCATTTTTCCTTGTCAATGGAAATATGTCATTGCCACCTTTGGTTTACCAGTCATGAGTGGCAATGTCTTGAATGTCATTACCATTTTTACCCTTGCTATATAATGAAAATTTTGCTAAGTATTGAAAATTTTTGCTAAATAATGAAGGGAAACTAATTTGATTTTCATACAAAACAAATGGCATAACTAATTTGTGCTTCTTGTGATCAGAAAAATGAGATACAAATATATAATGATGATATAGCAATCTCTTTCAAACTTTAACATACTATCAAATCTGTTTATATCATGATGTTATACTATCAAATATATATTCCAGCATCGTTGTTCAATATATATATATATATATATATATATATATATATCCAGTATCAGTATTTTCAAACCAAACCTGTTTGAACAAAATCAAAATTTCTGCAAATTTGTGTAAACATCTAAACATACTCAAATGATATTAATCAAATATGTTTTTGGCCTTCAAATTCAATTCGGCCTTTCTACAAAATCAACATTTCTGCACAATTTTTCAACAAACTTTCTGAACAAATTCAATGTGCAAACCATGCACTCAATAAGCTGTGCAAATGTACAAAAACCATTGTTTGTTCAAACTAAACTAAAACAGCCATGAAAGACTATTTGAAACCATGTTCAAACTAAAATCAAATATCCATGAAAGACCATTTCTAACCATGTTCAAACTAAACTAAAAATAGCCATTAAAGACTATTTGTTACCTTGTTCAAAATAAACCAAACAGCCTATAGCAACAACAATCATCACTAATGATCAGAGAAATCAAAAGAAGGCACATAAGGGTTGCATTCACTGAGCTACTCCCTGACATACTCTTCTTTGCACTCATCTGATAGTGCAAAGTATAAGTCAACATTTGACTGGTCCTTGATGATGTGCTTGGAAACCCTAATCTTTTCTGCCATGCTATATCCTTGAAGTTGCATGATCTCATTCACTAGGTTGGACCTCATTTCTGCCTCTTTGTTTAATAATTCCCCCATATTTTTGAAATCATCTTTCTTCTCTTCGTATATATTCACAAACCCACCAATTTTCCCCACCAGTTCTTGTAAGACTTCTTCACCACTCTTATTAGGCTTTTTCTTACTTGTGACACTCTTCTTGCTAGTGTCCTCTTTGCTTGCAGGTCTGGATGCCGAAGCACCAAGTTCAACATTTGCTGCTGCTGGTGTTTGTGCACCATCTGGTGTCGTTGGTCCATCAGCTTCTGCATCACCATCCTCTACATTCTTCCTCATCAGCCTCCTCATCACTTCCATCATAATCAGCCTCATCTTCCATTGTTGCAATTGCTTCAGCAGGCCCTTCAGCCCCAGCTCCATTTGCACTATCATCACCAAAAATGTCTTGGAAGGCATTGAAATGAGGAAAGTTCTTGTTCCTCAGGCCTCTTGCAGCATTGTGGCTCTATAAAAAACATACAAAATATGTTAGTAAAAGAGCAAACAAATACCAAAATATGTTAAAAGACCAAAGCATGGTTACTTACCCTACACCATTCATCATACACATCTTCACTTGCCTTCACACATTTCTCAACATCATTCCATCCAAACCCACTACCATGATTCAACATTTGCTTGATTGCCAAAAATTGCGTCTTCAGGTGCTTCACCCTTGACTTAATATTGGGATGGACTTGAATATTGGCATCAGGAATCTTCTGATTGATCAAATTTCCTAGATGTGCATAGTAACCAGCCTTGAATCCATTATCAGCCTTGTAGTGATGCTTTTCCTTTAGCTCAACCATGCAATCCACCAAAACAGCATCCTCGGCTTTTGTCCACTGATGTCTGGTAGCAGCTGCTTTCCCTTCTTCAACATCTACAGTTTCTTTTGTCTCTGGTTGAGGTTGTTGAGGTGGTTGAGGTGGTTGTTTGACATTCCTTTTCCTCTTTTGTGTGGTTTTTGGTGGTTGAGGGTCTGCAATTGCCTTTCCCTTTGACTTGGTTTTGGATTTTGCTGTAGCAGCCTTCTTTAGTGGTTCATTGCCTGCTCCCTCCATAAAAAAACAACCTGTATACACAAAAATTTGCAAGCAGACACAACAAAATGTAATAATACCAAGTTTAATAATGCCATTTGATAAAACTGAAATGATAGTAAGTAATTAACATGTAACAACAATAATACAAAGTATCATAGTACATAACAATCCAAATGAATAGTTCAAAGCATCATAGTACTGTTAGGGGCCTGATCGAGCTCAAATTATGCATGTTTTTATAGCTATTTTTATATATTTTTGCTATTTTTATATGTGTTTTTACCCTATTTTGCTAGTATTTGTGTTTTTAGGTCTTGAAGACAAGAAAAGTGAAAACTTATTGTTTTTCACTCTTTTTGGAGCTATTTTAGTGACTTTTTACTCAAGTATGGATTTAGTCATTTGGAATGAAGATTTGAAAATGCGAAGTTCGTGATTGAAGATATTTTGAAGATTTGAAGATAATTGAAGAATTAATTCAAGAAGCAAAATTGAAGATTTGGAGCTTTATTGCAAAGAATTGAAGCCAAGTCCAGAAGAAGCCCTGAAGTTGAGGATTTTTGGATTATTTATATGGGAATATACTCAGCCCATATAAACCTATAATTGGAGTTAAAATCCCAATTAATAGGCCTAATATCCAAAAGAATATCCAAATCCCGCAATAATCCCGTAGATTTGCGATATAAGCCCGGTTTCAGCGCAGTCTTCGTAGAAAGGCCATATCTTTCTGTTCAGATGTCCGTTTAAAGCCCATGAGTAGCCGTTGGAAAGCTAACTCCGAGATCTACAACTTTCTTTTGAAGTGTAAAGCCAGATCTGCCATATTCAAGCCCGAAATTCAAGTCGAAGTTGCTGCTAAATTCTAGAAAATTCCAGAAAATTCTAGAGTCCTTATCTAAATTGGATTCTACTCTAGGATGACACCTAATCCAACTTGGAGACCAAGTCATGGCTAAATCGTCCTACCCTATTTCTCCACTATAAATAGCCACCTCCTGTGTCACAAATCATATACTACACAATTAATCTCTCATATAGTTTTATTCTCTTTTTCTACCTTTCTTTTAGTTTTTAGGTTTTTCTCTAGTTTTAGAAGAGGGAGAAGTCGACACCCTCTCTAGCCATAGAGGGGTGCGACGTCCCTAGGGTTTCAAGGGGGAGAAATCGTTTCTCCCTACCTCTGTAAGTATTCTTATGCCTCTCATGGATTTTCCTAAATCCATGAGTAGCTAAATCTTTAATACTTCTGATCCTTTGGTGAATTCAATCAATTGATTATGGTGAGATTTCTATACTTATAATTTTGTGTTAAGTTCTTGATGATAGTAGTCAAAACCCTGTTTTAATTTTATGATTCTGAATCTTATTTGAGTTATGTGGCCACTAACGATGTAAGAGGAAGATCTATGGCTAGATCAGGCTTAGAATTAATCACTCAAGTTTGATTGTATGTAGCAAATTAGGTTTGTTTAATCGCTGCTTAATGGGTATTTGTCTACCGGAGGGCGAGAAATTTCTCTTCGTATGGTTCTACTTTGTAGGCATGTGTGTAAATTAACTATTCTTAATGCTTTGTTCTCAAGTGATCTTTAAGCCCTAAGAAAGTAATCGATCACTGAAGGAATAATAGGGATAACTGCAGCTCTAATCGGCCTCTTATCTAAAATACATGTTGGGAAACCTATATCAATTGTCAGTCAAGAATAAGATGCGAAATTCACCTTTTAAATCGAGGATCCATAGTTAATTTGATTGAATGATACCACTGGTGAAGAAGTATACTTTTTAATTATTGTTTGCTTTATATTCTGCTTCAGATTTAGATTTAGATTTAGATTTAGATTTGCTTTGCTTTGATTTTTAGTTTAATTGTTTGCTTTATAATTGTTATTTACAATCCCCTGTTTTCTAATTGATTTTTCGAAAAGATTTTTCTTTCTTTATATCGTTCATCACATAAACCTTCTCTGTGGGATTCGACCCTTACTTGCCCTAGCTATTCTCATTAGTTAATTGTGGGGATTATTTTTATGGTCATAGACGACACGATCAGGGCCAAAATTGGGAGGGCCCAAATCCACAAAGTCTCCTAAAAAACACACTCAAAGGTCAGGCCAATTTTTATCCCACTTACACATATATCTCTTTGGCCTAACCCAAACAAACACACAAATATTGGGTAAATGGGCTCATAAATATTTCACACTCAAAAAGCCCATTACTCTTCCCCAATAATTAAAGTCCTCAAACACCTGGCATTCATAAGTCCCTAAACACAAAGGCATCTCTATCAAAAAGTCCTCAAACACCTGGGCATTCATAAGTCCCTAAACACAGAGGCATTTCTATCAAAAAGTCCTCAAACACATGGGCATTCATAAGTCCCTAAACACGCATTTCTCAAAAGTCCTCAAACATAAGGGCAATTCATAAGTCCCTAAACACAGAGACAATTTTTCTTCTCTATATAGCAAGAGCCCATCTCATATACAATGCATTGGGCCTTGCTAATCATCTCACTATTTACATATGGCTAAAGCCCATATTGCATATACATCACACTTGGGGGCTCGCTTCTACAAAGTCCACATTCCGGCCCAAAACAGGCCCAAAACATTAGGGCCTTGCCAACTAATCTCACAACAAAGGCATGAGGAAAAAAGGCACAAAACTCAATTCCCTGCTGCAACATGTCAGTTTCCTGCTGAGGAAAGCATCTAAGGGGAGCATTCTACTTAAATTCAAATTCCTCTATATTTAACCATTTATGGCAGGGATTAAGTGCTAATTGCTCTTCATCGCAGGTCTAAGGGCTACGGTCGACCAAGCCCACCGCGGGAAACACATTGGGAGTCGCGGCTTGGAAGGCAAAAGAGGAAGGAAGCTCCTCCGTTTACCTTCTTTGAAAGGAGCAACCAAGCTTGGAGGTTGTTCCTTAACACAAATGGGGTAATCGGCTAGGGTGCAGAAAGTGGAATCAAAAAGCACAGTTCATTTTGACTTTGGAGGAAACCTCGGCAAACCAAATGAGAAGTCGCCGTCGACGATGGCGTCGCACGAACACAAGAAGGAGAGGCTGATTTCAAGACCGAAAGAAGCCATTGTTGCCTTCTTCAAACCGGAAGATGCTTTTTCTTGGACCTAAGGCCTAATCACTGCAATTAATAAAAAAGCGAGAGCCATGGAGACCATCGGGTAAAGCTTTCGACCGGTCGACAGGGAAGCTATAAAGAGGGGCGATTCACAGTAAAAATGGCACCAACAAGACTTCATATATCATCTACAACAGTCCTCATATCAATGGTCTTCAAGAATCTCACAAGAACCCTAGATTGCTCTCAACACAACAAGGAAATCAGTCTCCATCTTCTCCAAATCAGTGTTTTCCTCCACTGTCAAAATCTTGTATTTTGATTCCGTTGTTCTCAAATGTTTCCCTCTTCTTTCTCCCAAATCTCACACCCAATCTGTTTCCCATTAGTCCTTAATCAATAAAGAAGTTCTTTGATTCATTTATCTCAACGCCATACGTTTTTCTGGGTTTTGTTCATCTTTTTCATCTTCCTCAGTTCATCCTCTATTTTAATCATTTTCCTGCGGCGGGAAATTGTTCTTTGAATAGCAACCAATGCTTTTCTCTTTAAAGCTTGGTCTCAGCCTCACCTTTTAACCCAATATCTCTTCTGGGATATTTGGGCTTGGGCTCGAAACCAATAGAGAGCCGACCCAGGCCTTCCATAACACAAAAAGGCTCCCACATTTTCTGGCGACTCCACTGGGGACCCATTTTTAAGGTCTTCATCTAATTCAACAATGGCGAGACCTAGAGCTATTCGGCAGAACAACCAAAATCCTCCTACCGACGTTGAGGATGTTCATGAGGAACAAGAAGAATCTTCAAACCAGTAGCAAGAAGACTCAGTTGCACATGAACAAGACCCACCAAACCCTGCTGAAATTATGGTGGAGCTAGCCCGAGGCTTCTGTCAAAGCCAAATCGAGCTGCTCGAAACTATTCGAGAGACTAGAGCTCGCACTGCTAATGGGGGTCAGTACCACGATGGAAACCGACGCCCTACTCCGCCTGGTGGTGATGAAATGGCTGCTACAAACAACACCGAAGCTCAGCAGCTAAATGAGCCTTCCCAAGGCTATGCGACTCTTTCTGATCTTACCACCCTGCTGGAGAAGGAAAAGGCAAAACTCTCTCGTCCTTTTTTCATCTTCATGAAGGATCCACCTTACCCGAAGTACTTGGTGGATAAGCCTTATCCACCGAATTATGAAGCTCCAACTTTTCCACAATATGATGGCAGGAAAGACAATGCTGTGAAGCATGTTGGCAAGTTCCTCGATGCTATGGGTCCTCACTCCATGAACCCAGAACTTTGTCTTAGAGAGTTTTCCAAGTCTCTCACTGGACGTGCTTACACTTGGTATACCACCTTGCCTTCTGGATCCATCAACTCATGGGAAGAAATGGCAGAGAAGTTCTGCAGGAAATACTTTCAAAGCGATGAAAGGATTACTCTCCTGCAGCTCTAGAATACCAACCAAAGGCCATCCGAGGGCCTTGTTGATTTTGTAAAGAGGTTCCGAGACCTCTTTCTTGATTGCTATGAAGAAAATCCAGAATATATGTTAGTGGAGATTTGTATCCACAATATGCTGTCAGATTTTCGTGCCGTATTGGAGAACTTGGGCATTGGTTAATTTGCAAAGCTCCTTGATGTAGCAAGAAAGACAGCCCAATCCGTTAAGGTGTCCGTCCCACGTTCCACTAGAAGTGAAAAGCCGCAAGGACATCAGACCCTTGTTACGGCAGGAATCAACAAGAACAGGCCTAATCAGAAAATGCCAAGAGAAGAGGCACCGCCAGTTCCATTTACTGCAGCAGAAGTTAATGCACTTGTGGACCAGTGGTTGGCAGATGGTGTCTTGCGGCAGAATCAAGTGAACAAAGAGCCAACTGAGCAAGACAAGCAAAATCCTCAATACTGCCAAACTTTGAGAAGGATCATTCATAAGAGAATCGCCGATGGAACTCTAGAGGTGCCGGAAAGAGCTCAAAGAATTAATGATAACACACTGCCCCGTCACCAAGCACAGGGGGCTGTGGCAGTTGTCATTCACAGTGGCCTAGAAGTTCCGGATGAGATGCTAGAATCATCTATCACCAAGGAGACTACCATCCGAACTCTTCAAAAGAGCCACCGCTTCAAGAATTTGTTCAATCATCTTGGTTTGAATCCTGAAGCAAGAAGAACAGCTACCGAAGCTCTCATTACCATTGCTACGCAACCTAAAAGTGAAGCATGTCTCACTGCCGCAGCTCAGACCAGCAGGATTATGCTGGAAGCTACTAATGCCATCACGTTCACTGATGAGGATATAGAGGTGCATCAGCATGATCATCGGCGCCCTCTATATGTTATAGCTGTGATCAACAATGTGGAGGTCAGAAGGGCATTGGTGGACACATGTTCTTCATTGAATCTCATATCCATCCACACCCTTGTAACGGCAGGAATACCCAAGCACAGAATCACTAGAGCTACGATGACTATCTCTGGCTTTGGTAATTCGACTGAAGAGACCTTGGGTCATTTCCTGCTAGACCTGCAAGTTGGCCCTGTGAAATCTCTCACTTGTTTTCATGTCATCAATGCCGAGACTTCCTATCACATCCTACTTGGAAGGTCTTGGCTGCACAAGCATCAGATTATCCCTTCCACTTACCATCAATGTGTGAAGGGCAGATTGAATGGAAAGGGCTTCAAGATATCGGCCAATGCCACTCCATTTGACGAAACAGAGGCCCACTATGCCGAAACGTCCTTCTTTGATGAACTTGCACCTGCCCAAGGTGCCCGGGTGGCTAAGCCGACTGGTATTCCCTTGCCCCGATAGGAAGATATTCGAGATGATCCAGATTGGGATTTTAGAGCTATGCTTGATCGCAAGAAGCAAAAGAGAGCGCAACCTTCACCACAATGCCGCAAGACTATTTATCCCGATGGGAAGGTAGTTTATCGCTTATGAAGGTGCGCGGGGTCTCCTAAAGATCCCCAAGGAGATCCCAACACCAGTAGCTATAATGATTGCAATCTTGTGAGTTCTGAGCATGCGGCAGGAAATATTCCAGAAGAGCCATCTGTTGCAGTCGACGAACCTTTAAAGATTGTTGATATCAGTGGCGATCCTGCCACACAGCATTGCGTGTCTATCAGTTCTTCTCTAATCCCTGATGAGAAGGATCAGCTTGTCAAAATTTTGAAAGAATATGAAGATGTCTTTGCATGGAGCTACAAGGACATGCCGGGCCTGGATCCTGCTATGGTGGCCCACTCATTAAATGTTCAGCCTGATGATAAGCCAGTCAAGTAGCAGGCTAGAGTTTTCCATCATGCAGTAGAAGATCAAATCAAAGAGGAGGTGGAAAAGCTCTTAGCCGCAGGATTCATTAGGCCTATTCAGCATCCAACATGGCTGTCCAACATAGTTCCTGTAAAGAAGAAAAATGGCAAAATCAGATGTTGCGTGGATTTCAGAGACTTGAATAAGGCGTGCCCCAAAGATGTTTTCCCACTGTCAAACATGGATGTCCTCATTGATTCTACAGCAGGACATGCCATGTTCTCCTTTATGGATGGCTTTAGTGGTTACAATAAAATCAAAATGACTCAAAAGGATGCCGAGAAGACAACATTCAGAACACCTATTGGCAATTTCTACTACACGGTGATGTCCTTTGGCCTTAAGAACGCCGGAGCCACTTATCAACGTGCCATGACTGCCATCTTCCATGATTTGATGCATCAAGACTTGGAGGATTATGTTGATGACGTGGTGGTCAAATCAACGACAAGGGAAAGGCATTTCAATGCTCTAAGAAGGGTATTCAACCGTTGCCGTGCTTACAAGCTCAAGATGAATCCTGCCAAATGTGCCTTTGGAGTCCCCGTAGGAAAATTTCTCGGTTTCCTTGTTCATAAACGAGGGATCAATGTCGATCAAAGACGCGTAGATGCCATCACAGAGATGACGAGGCCTACCAATGTCAAAGAGCTGAAAAGTTTTCTTGGAAGGCTATCTTACATTCGGCGATTCATTCCAGGACTTGCGGCTAGCACTACCACTTTCACCCCTTTGTTAAAGAAAGGGAAGTCATACGAATGGGAGCGCCATCATGAAGAAGTTTTCATTCGTTTGAAGAAGCAATTGCAGAATCTCCCAACAGTGCAGTCTCCTACTACAGGAAAACCATTAAGGCTTTATTTGGCCATGACAGATACAGCCATAGGCGGATTATTGGCACAAGTCGATGAGCAGGGACTAGAGTGCCCAATCTATTACATCAGCCGAGCGCTGCAGGAACCTGAAAAGAAGTATCCAAAGATCGAAAGAATGTGCTTGGCGCTGATTTATGCTTCTGAAAAGCTGCGGCACTACGTCCTAGCTCATGAGATCCACCTGATGACCAAGTCCAACCCAATCCGCTATCTATTGGCGAAACCATCTCTGTCGGGAAGATTGGCCAACCGGCTGCTGCAACTGCCGCAGTACTCGATTTCCTGCCACAATCCTTCTGCAATCAAAGGACAAGCCGTAGCAGATCTTCTTGCTCAATTCCCAGGCGATGATAGTGCCACACTATCGGAAGAGATCCCAGGGATGGAAGAGCAAGTTGCCATTGCAGAATCAGTGCAATACCATACTTTATATTTTGATGGGTCCTCTATGGCAGAGGGAGGAGAGGCTGGAGTTGTAATATTGGATGAAAAATCTCAAGCTTTCACATCGTCTTACAAACTCGACTTTCTATGCTCAAACAACGTTGCTGAATATGAGGCTTATCTCATTGGTTTTTTGGCTGCCAAAGAAAAAGGCATCAAGCATTTCAGAGTCAAAGGCGACTCAAACTTGGTGATTAGCCAAGTGAATGGAGAATTCGCACTCAAAGAGCCCACTTTGGCACCTTATAGGGCCATGGCGCGAGAGCTAGAAAAGTCGTTTGAGACTTTTGAGATCATTCATATACAGAGAGGGGAGAATCGACATGCCGACTCTCTAGCCACCTTGGGGTCAAAGCTCATCTTTTCTAGCGATTCTGCCCAATTTGAGGTGGTCAGGCGAGTCTCCCCAGTCACCAATCAGCCCAAACAAGGGCCCACAGCTGATGAAAAGGAAGATTGGAGAAGTTCCATCAAAAAAGCTTTACTTTCTGATGATTCCCTATCGATCAAAGAACTTAAAGACTACACTTTGATCAATGGGGAGTTGTATCATCAAAGGCCTGGAGGAATTCTTGTAAGATGTATTGAGAAAGAAGAAGCAGAGCTCGTCCTCAAAGAAACTCATGAGAAATCTTGTGGCATAGCTCCTGAAATCAGTCTCTATTGAAGATTGCAAAGACTTGGCTACTTTTGGCCAAACATGAAGAAAAAAGCATCCACTGTTCAGAAGGGATGTGAAAGTTGCAGTCCAACATTCGGCGAGAAAGAATGCATTGCCTTAGATGTTGCAGGAGATTGGCGAGCCAATCTCGGATTTTTTGATTCATGGTGTCTTACCGCGGGATACAAAGAAAACATATGCCCTCAGGAGATCTGCAGCGAGATTCTTTGTCGACAATGGCATTCTCTTCAGAAAAGGGTTCACTGGAGAACCGTTGAGGTGCTTTTCTGCAGCAGAAGCTATCAAAGTAATGGCGGAAATCCATTCTGGTGATTGTTGAGAACACCAAGGCAGAATGAAACTCTACCAACAGCTGATATCTTGTGGGTATTATTGGCCTCAAATGAAAAGGGAGTCCAAAGAGTATGTCAAAAGATGCTCGACTTGCCAATTCCATGGGGGAATGATTCACACTCACACCTCGGTACTTCAAGACATGCGAACTCCTTGGCCCTTCCATACTTAGGGGCTGGATTTGATCGGTCCAATTCATCCTGCATCTGATGGCAAAATATGGATTCTTGTAGCCACAAAATACTTCACAAAATGGGTAGAGGCAGAAGCTTTAGGAAAGGCAACTGGTCCTGCTGTAGCCCGATTTATCAAAGAAGCAATCATTTGCAGATTTGGAGTTCCCCACAGAGTCATCACCGACAATGGCACTCCCTCTGTGAACCAGTATGTTGGCAAGCTCTTAGATGATTATGAGATCAGGCATAGGAGGTCAACAGCCTACTACCCACAAGGAAACGGCCAAGCCGAAGCAACAAACAAAGTGCTGCTCAAGATTTTGAGCAAAATGGTGTATGAATACAAGAGAGGCTGGACCACCCATTTGCCTGATGCTCTCTGGGCTTATCGAGTCCATCCTAGGTCCTCTACTGGTTTCTCTCCTTATTCTCTAGTCTACGGTGCTGAAGCTATCCTGCCGGTCGAGATTGTCAAGCCAACAGCAAGAGTCTTAGCCTCCACTGATCTAGACAGCTCATTTGTCATTTGTGGAGGACAGAGATTGGTAGAGCTGGAGGTTGTGGACGAAATGAGAGAACAGGCTAGGGCCAACATGCAAAAGTATCAAGAATCTATGGCCAAAACTTATGGTAGGAAGGTCAAGCCTAGATCTTTTGCGGCAGGACAGCTGGTACTAAAGGCGGATGATCACTTGAGAAGAAACTTGCCACGCCCATCCAAATTTGCTCCAAATTGGAGTGGGCCTTACATCGTGACGGAAGCCTTTGATAGTGGTTATTGCAAGATCACTAAGCCCGATGAACCCACCTGGTATGAATTAGTTAATGCCAAATGGCTTAAGTCCTACCATTGCTAAAATTCATATTATTTGCTTAATGGGTAGGCCTCTCTAGTTAGCCCATAGGATTTTGTAAATCCCTTGTACTTAGGCCCTTTTGATTATTACCTAAATAAATAGAGAGTTTTTATCACATACTTTGGGTATCCCATCACAAATTCTTTCATTCTTTCATGCTATACAGTAGGAAAAATATACTTACCATACACACACAAATCCTGTTGTAACAAATAAAGGCATTATGCCAAATATCCATACACAGAATACTTAGAATATTCATACATACCCAAATGCCAAATATCCAAATACCAAATATCCAAATACTGAAATATCCATCAAATTCTAGAAAGACAAATTAGCCAACACATGGCTACTCATTAAAAGTAAAAACAGCAGTTTTGTTACGCTTATGGAGAAAGGCGGGAATGCAATCACTGTTCAAAACGCCAGCAAGCTTCTTCTTGTGGGTAGCTTCTGCCTCCTGGATAGTCCTCTTCAAAACGGCTACACGTTCTTCATGCTGCTTCAGCTCCTCCTTCAGCTTGTTGAGCTCTAGAGTGTATGCTTTGTTCTGCTCCACTTCTGAAGAAGAGTATGCCTCACGGCCACAGAAGACCCTGGCCAAGTAGAAAACATGGTGCTGGAAAGGCTCCACATCGAAGCGGAAACACTTAGCCTCTCTAACCGCATCTCTCCAATCGAAAAGCAGGGACTCTGTGACGTTGCTGATTTCCGTATTCTCCATATCATATAAAGCTTGACAAAGCAACCCAAGAGTGAATGCAGCACCGGCAGAGAAAGGTCCAACATTTGCAAGGAAATCTGGATATGCTCTTAAAATCTTCTCGACAATGGGTTTCAAGTGCGAAAACACGGAAAAATGAGTATTTTCCACCGGAACTATGGTACCACATTTGCCCATGTATGTGTGAAAGAAAGAGCTCGGGCGAGAAGCCTTGCCCACCAATTCATCCAGCAAAGTACGATAGGGACCTTCCCACTCTCCTTGTTCTGTCCTGCTGCACTGCTAGTCTCAGCACCAGCAGCGGAATTGCTACCTCCTGCGGTATATCAATAACCAAGGGTTTAAAAGCCACAAGAAGAAGGGAAGATGAAGATGAAGATTGAGATGAAAGAGTGGAGAAGCTTACCAACATCGGCAATGGTCGGTCATCGGAATGTCTCTACTAGCAACGAGGGGGCCTTCTATCACTTGCTCTGGCGGGACTTCATCACTCTCCATACCGATGCCGGAGTCGAGATCCAAGGGCTCAGAAGTTTTCCCCTGTTCTTGACTCAACATCTCAGCCTCATCAACAATAAAACCTAAGGGCTCATAATCTTCATCCTCTTCATCAACGGCTTCATATGAACTTCCCTCTACTTCTTCGAAACCATTATCGACATCATCACCCTCCAAATCGGTGCCAGGATCGCTATCCAAATTCTCCTCTTCCTCAACCATAGCGACTTCAGGTTCCTCTTGCATCTTTTCCTTCATCTTTTTGTCTACAAATCAGCGAAAAGGGGAAACAAGAGAGGTAAAATCTTTGAAACCCTGAGGAGCCATCTCGTTTAAGGAAGTATTTAGAAAGAAAATAAGCTTACCTAGGCCTTTGAGAGGGGAATCTTCCATACCCTTATCAGCCTCGCTAGCAATTTGATTCAAATCAAAGTCTACAGGCACACAGACAAAAAGGGAATGGGTATTTCTCTTCTATTTAAACTATCGAAAGAGGGGAAAAGAGAAGACAAACCTGCCCCAACCAAGCCAGCAGCATTCCTAGCAGGCATGAGTTCCTGCAATGGTGCAATTCAATCTCAGAAGCTAATCCCAGCAAAGCAGGAACAACAATAATCAGAGCTGCAATCAAAAGCTTACCTCAACCTTGGTAGCCGGTGATTCTTGAGCTCTCTTGTTTTTGGACCGAGTGCCATAAAACTTGGTCATAGCTGGTCTAGAGGAAGGAACATGAATACCGGTAGTCATGACCTCAGCAAGGACTGCGGCAACAATAGAAGCTTTCTTAGTAAGGCTCACCAAGGTCTTATATTTCTTCTTGGAAGGGCCAGAACTGCCGCCACCTTTCCTCTTCTTCTTGGCAGACCCTTATGCAGACTTGGATGGTTCCTATGGACTTGGAATAGGCCTTCTGGATTCAGCCTTGTTTAAAGATAGCAACGATGCTACAAGCTCAGCATCACTCTCATCAAGCCTGAGAGACATCTTGCTGCCAAGATACTTCATTCTCCACCTCTTCGCATCGCGATCGACAAACTTCTCTATGCCACCATGGCACAGGATATAAGAAGGCGGAGGATGAGGCAAATTCCCAAAAGCCCACCAATGGGAGTGCTTTTGCTTAAAAACTCCGGTTGTAAAGTGACGCTCCATATATGACTGGAGGATCGAATGGTTAACGAACCGAGGATTCCCAGTTTGGTTTAGAGGCAAAGGAGTAACGGGTTGAGGGCTAAGCTCAATAAAAGATCTTAAAGCAACGCAACAGTCTTCCCAATGTTCGATCATGGCAGGAATCATTATAGGTATGGCTGCAGTACCCATAAGTCTGAAGGTGCCGCCGTCTTGAAACCTGTCAACTAGGGAAGCAGTCAAGAATCTCCCGATTGCTACTTCCCAAGGATCAGCAGGAAAAGAAGCAATGGTTACTCCCTGATCGAATCCGAACTATCTTAAAGCGAATTGGGGGCTATAGTTCAAAACACCCCATCCACCATGCAATGACAAGTATGGAATCATGGAAGGGGTAAAGCAAAGAACAGCCTCCACCTTGGGAATGTCGGAAGCAGCAACAATTACCTTATGAGAGTTTGAATCAGTAGCAACGGCAAGCTGCTCACTTATCGGAGGAATCAAAATATGTGGCGGAACAGAAGAAGAATATCCATAACGGATGTACGGCCTGAAAGCGAAGAAACCATGGTTATCAAACAAAGAATGAACCCTTGGCTCAAAGAGGGGTTTCTTGTTCATCCAGCTACAAATCCTGGGGTATTTTTCACAGCGAGAATCATCAAACTCCCACTCTGAGTCGTAATTCTTATCCATGGTTTCCTTGTCCACGAACTCCAGAGCCAATTTGGGGTAATGCTCCCAAATGAAAGATTGCAGCACAGGCACATTCACGAAAGTATCAATCGTGTAGCGGCCCACACCTTGGAGCTCGTCTTCATGAAAAGTGTCTAGATGATGATACAATGTCCTTAGAACCAAAGGGGCTAAAGGCACAGAATAGCCGCAGGAAATCTTCACAGCAAGAGTGGCAAGTTCAGACATCAGTCTATTGTAAGGACAGCCTCCAAAGACAAATCTACTTAGCCACACCAATATCAAAGCAGCTCTCCTGACTCTGAAATCCCAATGGCTTCTAGCGCTCTTGGCGTGGGCTATCCAGGCGGACTGCCAGGTGAAATACTCACCGCGCCATCTCTTTTTCGAGTACCGCTTAGATCGTCCAATCAAGTATGTCAAGGCAGCCATGGTCTTAGTTTCCTGCGGAGTCAGATCAATAAAACGAGGATCAACATCCCCAGTGATGGGAAGCAAAGTTGCGGCGGCCACATCCTCGAGAGTCACAGTGATCTCGCCAAAGGCAGTGAGGAAAGTGTGATGACCCACATGCCACCTGCGGGCGAGGAAACCAATAAGCTCAGGGTCAACAAAGAAAGAATAGCGCCGCGAGATCGAGAGAGCATCAAAGACCCGGGCTTTCTTCATCAAAGCTCGAAAGCTCGAGTCTGATAACTCCTAAGTAACCCACTTCACCCAAAATTCATTATCGCGCAGGGTGCCGCAGGAAAAAGATGTAACCAATGGAGAGGCAGTAAAGTCACCCCTGCGGATCTGCGACCAAGACATTGAAGCAGCATCCAAAAGTGTGGCAGGATCCTCGCTTCCTGCTGTAAACTCCTCAATCAAATTATATCGGCCCTGTCTGGCCGCGGCAGACCCACGAGTATCAACCTTGTTGAACTCTAAAAGGGTATCATCGACGTCAACCCAAGCATCATACAAAAGGCAAGGGATTTCCCCGGCCTTCTGTAACCTCCTTTCTCTTTGGGAAGTAGAGGCTAAAAGGGAGAAGCCAAGCAAAACCCAAGGAAAGGTTAGGGTTTCGAATAATCAATGGCGGTGCAAACTCCACAAAAAAAAAGATGAAAGAAGAAGAATAATAGAAGTGAGAGAAACCATACCCATTGTGCGCTGTGAACCCGAAGAATGCCGACAAGAAAAAGCTTCAAGACTTGAAGTGATGCCTGCAGACACCCAAAAGCAACGATGAAACCCTTCCCAAAGGGTCAATGAAAGCAAAAGAAACCTTGAAGAAGGAGAAGCAGTTGAACCTGTTGGAAGGAGTAGATCTCACCGAAGATCGCAACGAGTTTAAGGAAGGAAGATTGAGCACCGTGAGGAAGAAGAAGAAAATGTTGCAGGAGAAAGAAAACCAAAGTTTTTTGTCTTTCTTTCCAAAAGGTTCAGAGACAAAAGAAAATGAAGGCAATTGATGGGAGAGACACAATAAATAATAATGAAGAAGGCCCGTTAATCCAAGGCCAACAGAAAATGAAGAGACGCCATTAAAAGGTGTCTACCCAGCAGTTTTATTACAAGAAGAAGTCTTTCCCCAAAAGGACCTCTTAGCACATTATGAAAATCCATGGGGAAAGTGCCTTTTCAGAAATCATTCCAAATGGAAGGTGCGGGACTCAAAGTGCAGAATCAAAAAGACCTCTCCATCAAAAAGTCACATGCAAGAGGGAAGGTTAAACAGCCTATTATGCGGCGGACGCTGAAGGTACCCGCCTGATTTAAAAAAAAAAGTTGACCCTACAGAAGGAATACAACAGTTCGGGTCGGATTCTGGCCCATGAAGAATTTGAGATTCAAGTTCCTACTGCCACAAGGAACTCTCACTCAAAGGGGGCTAAATGTTAGGGGCCAAAATTGGGAGGGCCCAAATCCACAAAGTCTCCTAAAAAACACACTTAAAGGTTAGGCCAATTTTTATCCCACTCACACATATATCTCTTTGGCCTAACCCAAACACACACACAAATATTGGGTAAATGGGCTCATAAATATTTCACACTTAAAAAGCCCATTACTCTTACCCAATAATTAAAGTCCTCAAACACCTGGGCATTCATAAGTCCCTAAACACAGAGACATATCTATCAAAAAGTCCTCAAACACCTGGGCATTCATAAGTCCCTAAACACAGAGGCATTTCTCAAAAGTCCTCAAACACAAGGGCAATTCATAAGTCCCTAAACACAAAGACAATTTTTCTTCTCTATATAGCAAGAGCCCATCTCATATACAATGCATTGGGCCTTGCTAATCATCTCACTATTGACATACGGCTAAAGCCCATATTGCATATACATCACACTTGGGGGCTTGCTTCTACAAAGTCCACATTCCGGCCCAAAACAGGCCCAAAACGTTAGGGCCTTGCCAACTATTCTCACAACAAAGGCATGAAGAAAAAAGGCACAAAACTCAGTTTCCTGCTGCAGCATGTCAGTTTCCTGCTGAGGAAAGCATCTAAGGGGAGCATTCTACTTAAATTCAAATTCCTCTATATTTAACCATTTATGGCAGGGATTAAGTGCTAATTGCTCTTCATCGCAGGTCTAAGGGCTACGGTGGACCAAGCCCACTGCGGGAAACACATTGGGAGTCGCGGCTTGGAAGGCAAAAGAGGAAGGAAGCTCCTCCGTTTACCTTCTTTGAAAGGAGCAACCAAGCTTGGAGGTTGTTCCTTAACACAAATGGGGTAATCGGCTAGGGTGCAGAAAGTGGAATCAAAAAGCACAGTTCATTTTGACTTTGGAGGAAACCTCGGCAAACCAAATGAGAAGTCGCCGTCGACGATGGCGTCGCACGAACACAAGAAGGAGAGGCTGATTTCAAGACCGAAAGAAGCCATTGTTGCCTTCTTCAAACCGGAAGATGCTTCTTCTTGGACCTAAGGCCTAATCACTGCAATTAATAAAAAAGCGAGAGCCATGGAGACCATCGGGTAAAGCTTTCGACCGGTCGACAGGGAAGCTATAAAGAGGGGCGATTCACAGTAAAAATGGCACCAACAAGACTTCATATATCATCTACAACAGTCCTCATATCAATGGTCTTCAAGAATCTCACAAGAACCCTAGATTGCTCTCAACACAACAAGGAAATCAGTCTCCATCTTCTCCAAATCAGTGTTTTCCTCCACTGTCAAAATCTTGTATTTTGATTCCGTTGTTCTCAAATGTTTCCCTCTTCTTTCTCCCAAATCTCACACCCGATCTGTTTCCCATTAGTCCTTAATCAATAAAGAAGTTCTTTGATTCATTTATCTCAATGCCATACGTTTTTCTGGGTTTTGTTCATCTTTTTCATCTACCTCAGTTCATCCTCTGTTTAATCATTTTCCTGCGGCAGGAAATTGTTCTTTGAATAGCAACCAACGCTTTTCTCTTTAAAGCTTGGTCTTAGCCTCACCTTTTAACCCAATATCTCTTCTGGGATATTTGGGCTTGGGCTCGAACCCAATAGAGAGCCGACCCAGGCCTTCCATAACACAAAAAGGCTCCCACGAGTACAACAAAAAATAATACAAGCTTTAAATTTGAATAGTTCAAATGCATAAGGAATTCATCAATTCCTTGAATTCTGCCAATCTGTGAACATTTGTTGCCCTAGGTTGTCTCTAAATCCAGTCCATGCTTGACTCAACTCACAGAATCTAATGTAATTTCCCCCATCATCCTCAACATGTTGGATTTCTTGTTCCTCTTCCGGGACCTCAAAGGGATCTACTGCCATTTCAGTTCTTATGTAGTTATGCAACAAACAACATGCAGTGATGATTCTACACATTGTTTTGACAGGATAGTAGGACCTCTCCCTACAAATAGCCCATCTTGCCTTCAAAATACCAAAACACCTCTCAATGCAATTTCTTGCTTGAGAGTGTTTCATTTAAAAAAATTCTCGAGGTGTGTTTGGTTGGTGGCCTTGCCTCCATTCATTGAGGTGGTACCTCTGACCTCTATAGGGTGCCAAAAATGCCTTCACCATTTGTATATCCAACATCAACCAAATAAAACATCCTAAATACATATTAAACACTG
>AWWV01012287.1:0-52259 GCA_001974805.1 Corchorus capsularis | reverse complement strand
GTTCTCGGGTCGGTTTCGGGTTTCATATCCGGAACCGACAACGGACAGAGAACCCGACTATATATTCTGGTTTCACCGAATGCACCGTGGGAACCGAGGGAACCGACCCGATTAACCCCGAAACCGACTGCACCGATCGGGTTTTTCGGGTCAGTTCGGGTATGGACACCCCTAGTTGGAACTAAAGGGGTGAAAACATCAAATGCAGATCCGGTTGGGACTCAAGAATCGATTAAGAAGCAGAAATGAGCAATGCCACTTTGGTTTTTTAAATTGGAAATGTAGATTTGTAGAAATTTTCAAATTATGTAATAGTAGATTTGTGGCAATGTTAGCACTAGGTGATGGAAGATTTATGTAAATGTTAACATTAACATTAGATGATAGTTTGTAGCCAACCTTATGACCTCATTTTGGGACAAATATGAATATTGTACCAGGTATTGGATGGCCAAACAGTCTTTTGGTTTCACAGGTTATTCATATGAATGAAAGCAATTATTTGGTCCTACATATTGCATTTTCACTTTCTTAAAGGTACCAAACTTATAGTTCATTTATATGCTAATACAGGAATTACAAACACTTGCACTATGGCAGTGACATAAATCCATTCCCATTGGTTTTGCTTTTCAAAAACAACAAAATAAAGCCATTTATTACACAAGAAAGAAAAAGGCAGAATCTGTAAATTTCTTTTGACTTCTTGTTTGAGTGTGCTTTATGTTTTAGTCTTCTATTTTCCTCTCTAAGAATGTCCATTTCAACTTTGATTTTCTCAGGCTCGACTCCATGATACTTTCCAGTAGCTTCATCTCCAACAACATTACTGCCAGCAACCCCAGTTGATGTGCTTCCACCAACATAATCACCATCATTCACAACTTCAGTTCCAATATCCCACAACTGCCTTTTTAGCTTTTGATTTTCATTAACAAACTTTATTTTTTTCTCTCGTAAAGCAAAAAGCATGTCCCCAACTCTCTTAGGCAGTGGGTCTTCATACCAATCGAAGAACTTACACCCACATCCTTCCTATCAAACCCAAAAATAGAAGAAGAAAAACAGTTATTACACTAACCCCAAACTGGGTTACCCCTAATTTCAAACAAAATTAAACCCAAAAACTCGCCTTGAATCTTCTGCAACCATAGAACCTTCTACCTGCATTCTCTTTTGTCCAAGCAGTTATAATTGGAGAGACTTGCTTGCAGTAACAAAGAACCTCTCCAATCGATTGAACCTCTCCAGTCGATTGAACCTCTACAGTCGATTTACACCTCATTTGGGAAGAAGACTCAACTCTTAAAGAACCCATCAAACTCACAAGAGGGAGAGAATCTAAGAAAAGGAGAAAGAGAACAGAAGAAAGAGACGACTTAATGGAAAAAATAGGGTTAGATTTCCTTTTATTTCATTTATTTTTTCCAAATTATTTTTTCTTTTTTTTTAAGTTGGGCGGGTTTTTTCCCACCCATGGGTCGGGCATGGGACCCACCTAAGCTGACGTGGCTTTTTCATGTCAGCTAAAAAAAGCCACGTCAGCAGAAAACTGCACTCCAGACAGAACCGTTAGTCACGTGCCGTCACGTGACTAACGGCGTTGACGGCAAGGGGCAATTTGCCTTAATTTTGCAAATTCAGGGGGCAATGTGGCACAATTATTAGTTTAGGAGGCAAATTGGCTGAGATTTTGAAGTTCAGGGGGCAAAAGGGCCATTTAGTCGAAAATTGCAAGCCTGGAAAATGACCTTGTCCTCTTCTAGAATCATGCTCCACCAAACGCATTTGCCCTTCAGATTCCACCCCTAGACTCCCCACAATCGACTCTCCAATATCTCCCACCTTAAGAATTTATGGAGTTTATGGTATGGAAAGTTAGAGGTGCTGGGAGAGATGATTTCTTACATGAGCTTTTCAGCTAAATTCACTGCCACTCACCACATGTTCCTCCTTATGGAAACCAAGGTCATTGCATCTAGGGCAGAGCATATCCTTGCTCACATTCCTTACTTTGGTAGGATTATTGCTACTCTGGGACAAATAACATGTCTCCATTCATAGCAACTGTGTCACCAATAGGACTATTATGGCTCACATTCATCCACATCCACATGAACAACCTTTCTAACTAACTGCAGTCTATCAACATCCCAACACCATCTCCATCACCAGGTATGGAATCATTTAAATGAGTTAGTCTCTAATATTGTTGATCATTGGCTTGTTATTGGTAACTATAATTGTATTTTTTATTTAAATAAGCAATGCAGTAGCTTTAGAACTAATAGAATTGCTATTGAAAATTTTAGTGAATGCCTTAGGACTTGTGAACTGTTTGATTTAGGATTTAGCAGTCCTATGTTTACATGGAAGATGGAACAATTAAAGACAAGGTTATTATCATATTAAGAAGAGACTTGACAGAGGTGTAGTCAATCTTCTTTGGTTGAATTATTACCATAGAGCTAAGATAACTCGCATTCTATCATCAGGATCAGATCACCTTCCTATACTCCTAAACATTAACTCTGTAACTAACAGATTTCCACCAAGATTTAGGTTCAAAAATCAATGGTTAGAAAGGGAAGACTATAGGGAAATTGTAAAAGATGTTTGAAATTAAACAAAAATTGGTTCATATGCTTATGATTTCTCTTTAAAATGTACAAACTTGGCTTCTAAATCAAAACCTTGGAAAAAGTTCGTACTTGGCCATATTAAGCATCAACTAAACACATTGCATGACACTCTTACCCAGGTTCAATCTGATTTTAGAAAGCAACCCTCTGAAGCGTTACAGCAACATGAGCAATCTTTAATAACTCAAATTAACTCTCTAAATAAATTGGAAGAAAAATTTTGGGCCCAAATAGCTTATGATAAATGGATCTCCGAGGGTGATAATAATACTTCATATTTTCATTCCAAAGTCAAACAAAGAAGGAGACATAACTCTATAAACTTCATCTCCACTTCTGAAGGATGGTTATCAAATCCTTCTTTAATAATGAATGCTTTTACTCAATATTACAAAGACATTTACACAGTTGATAACACAACAGATTTTAATCTGTCCCTTATTGATAATTTCCCAACACTCTCTTCCCAAGATATCAATTGGTTAAATAAACCAATAACAAATAAAGAAATTAAAACTGTGTTTGGAAAATGAATTCTAACAAAGCCCCAGGTCCAGATGGTCTAACAGTTGGCTTTTTTAAAGCATATTGGAATCTTATTGGGCAATAAATTATTAATTTAGTTCAAAAAGTTTTTTCCATACAGGTCATCTCCTTAAAAAACTTAATCAGACCTTTATTATTTTCATTCCTAAAAGACCAGAACCTACAAAGAAAGCGCATTTCAAACCTATAAGTCTTTGCAACACAATCTATAAGATCATTTCTTCAATACTAGTTCATAGACTTAAACCTCTTCTTAATAAACTTATAACTTCCATCTAGAATGCCTTTATTGCCAATAGACATATTACCGATAATTTAAATATGGCACATGAACTAATGCATTTAGTTAGTAAAAAGAAAAACACTACTGCCTCTTTCTTTGCTCTTAAACTAGATTACGAGAAAGCCTTTGATAACTTAGATTGGTCTTTTACCCGATTTTGTTTACAACAATATGGTTTTCCCTCAAACTGGATTCAATACATTATGGAATGCATTAAGACACCTTCATTTAGACTACTCATCAATCATCAACTTTCAGATTTAATCACCTCTACTCGAGGCCTAAGACAAGGTGACCCTCTGTCACCTTATATTTTCATTTTATGTTCTGATCTTTTTAATAAATCCATGGTCTCTGCAAACTGAAAGGAACACTTTTACTACTTTAAAAGTCTCAAGGTTTGGACCAATATGTTTATGATTGTCTTACTTTTGGCAAATCATCTACTCAAAACTGTGATACTCTTAATATACTTCTTACTAATTTCTGTTTTGCTTCAGGATAGTCATTAAACCTTAATAAATGCTCCCCTATCTTCTCCCTTAATACCCCTATTGAGCTACAACAACATATCAGCAACCTGCTCCATGTTCCTACCATTTCAAATCATATTAAATATTTGGGGCTCAACTTATAGTTAGATCGAATAAATCAATCTTGTTTTGATCATCTAGAAACTTCCTTCAAGTCTCACATAAATAAATGGTATAACAAACTGTTGTCCTATGCACGTAGACTAACACTAATTAGATCTGTTCTATCCTCAATACATACTTATACTTTGTCATGTTACATGTTACCTGTTGTTGTTTCCAAAAAACTTAATAATTTGATGAGAAATTTTTTATGGAGCCCCAGCCAACATAAAAATAAGTTGCCTTTAGTTAAATGGTCTATTTGCACTACTCCTAAAAGATTGGTGGGCTCGGGATTCATTCTATCAAAGAATTCAATATAGCTTTAATGACTAAACAATTCTAGAGTGTGTATATCATAGAAGACTCACTGACTTCCAAATTGCTAAAAGCTAAATATGCTCTTCGTAGCTCTTTATTGTCCTCACCCCCACCTCAAAATTCCTCTTTCATATGGAGAAGTTTTATTAAATGTAGACATTTAATTATAGAACATCAATCTTGGACTATTGGTAATGGAAATTCTATTAGATTTTGGACTGATAAATGGGTGCATCAATCTCCACTAAAACACCTAGTGTTTAGGGACATACGATCTCCTCTAGAATCTCTTTTAGTAAGTGATGCTATTGATCATGCTACCCATACTTAGCAACTTGATGTTATTGCTAAAAATTTACTGGACTGCTATTGAACACTATTACGGTTATTCTCATTCCTTCTTATCAAATGGCTGATAAGCTCAGGTGGTCTCTCTCACGCACAGGATTCTTTACAACATCATCACTTTATCACCATTTAATTTACAGGAACTCACCCCTCCCTTTCCCTTCCCTCCCTTGGCACTACTTATGGAAAACAAAAGCTCTACCCTGAACTTTATTATGTGCTTTTGGCTATGTGCTCATCATAAGTTACCTACTGCTGACTTCCTACATAGCAAAAACATTATACATTCCCCATTATGTCATCTTTGTAATGAACACCCTGAACCCATCCACTATATTTTTTTTTTATCAAGACCAACACTATAGGTGTTAGAAATTTTCTGAAATTATAGAGAAAACAAGACTTAGAGGCGCCACGCTTTCTCAAATACAATATTGCTTGAGAAATCAAACAAGTTGTATTTGGGATACAACTAAGCCACTTAAGAACATCCAAGAAAGAAGTAGAAGAATTGATTGTTATCAGGGGAAAATCACGTTCCTATTTATAAAACGTGAAAAGACTAACCTCTGGTAACTGTCTCCTAATTAAAAGGTATCTATCAGATAAAAGACAGTTTTTGGTAGTTTATACCTATTCAAATAGGTATACCGAATTTTACTTAAGGAAAATAAAAAATTAAGACTTAGAATTTTTTCTAAGTCATCAAAGCCCAAGATGCCCCAAGTGCCCTCATCATAGACCAATAAAATTAGTCTATTGACCTAGGCCTATTAGTAGACAAACCAAGCCCAAATGGCCTAAATTATCCACTAGCCCACTAGTTATCCAAAGATAACCTTTATAGCACTTAAACCTATATAAACCAATGTCCTTTGTATTCCCTTAGCAATGTGGGATTTATTCCACATCAACAAACTATATAACAATAGGGCATTATGGAATCAGTTTGAATGGGACTAGAATCCTTCTTGCAATAATCTTATCATTTTCCTAAAGAACTTACATGGTCATAATACTTTGCATGATTATAAGGATATTTGCTACCTCGTGCTTCAAGTTTTATTTCCATTACTTGGCAAATCTAGAAAATTAAAAATGATTCGATTTACAATCATTAACCTTTCACTAATCAATCGATTGTTTTTACTATTTTACCTTTACTTAAATTGCTATTTATTTCGAATCATTCCACTTCACAAGAATCTTCAAACAGGATTTTCCTTTCCTGGACTCCTCCTCCACCTACTGTTTATAAGTGTAATACTGATGGGTCGTGTCTTGGTAATCCTGGCTTCTCAGGTTGTGGTGGGATTATTAGAAATTGTATTGGTGATCTTATAACTGCCTTTTCTTTATTCCTTGGTATTACTGACATCAGTATTGCAAAACTTCAAGGCATTAAGTTAGGAATGGAACTGTCATCCCGTGTTGGCATTCAAAAATTATGGATTGAAAATGATTCCTTAAGCATTGTTCATCTCTTTTACAGGAATAAGGACCAGCAGCATCCCCCCCGCTATAAATCCTTATTTCTGAGTAATGCCTGTTAGCGACAAGATTTGAGGAAGTCAAGCTATCTCTTGTGTATTGAGAATGTAATAGTATAGCCGACTACTTGGCTAATTTAGCTGCTTGTTCTAGAGTTTCATTGTCCTTTACAAATTTGCAGCATGCCCTTAGGCCAAGGGCTCTTTTTGATATATGTAAATGGCGATATAGGAAGGGACATAGTTAGTCCTGCAGCTTGTACTTTCCTTTTTACTAACTAAATAAAATATCTTGTCAAGTAGGAAAACACTATTTTTGTTGTGAATATATTATTTTACTTATAAATAAGAATTTTGTTATTATTATTATTAAAAAAGGTTGAATTTTTTACACAAATTATGCTATATATATAGGGGTTTTTATCTTCTACAAGATAATATGCAAGAGAAAACAAAGAAGAAATTCCATTGTTTCTCATCTCAGAATCTATAACCCTTAACTTTAAATTTTGTATTTTTTAAAAAAAAATCCAGTGTTTCATATCTCAGAACTTACCTTAGCTTTAATCTTGTATTTTTTTTTTTTGGAGGGATTGGATGGGTGCCTTACAAGTAGTAGAAAAAGAATTTAACAAATTTATGGTGTTAATTTACTTTGAAGGGCCTAAACAATTTTAGTTTTAATTTGTAATGAGGTGTCATCTTTTGGTTGTCTGACAGTGTATGAAACCTATGCACTATCAATGCATCAAATATAAACTCTATATCTTACATATATACTATATATTATTTTTGTAACAACGTGAAATTACTTAACAGTCCTTCCAACTTTTAATCTGGTGAGACCTTATCGCCCCGTTTTAGTAATTTTTTACAAACCATTAATTAACACTTAATTAAAAGAGTTATAAAACCAAACCATTAACTCGAAATAAAATCAACTCTTCAGATATTCATTGTTGTTATTCCATTTTTTGAGAACCGTTTTAGTTCATTGGGAATGATTCATAATAAAGTCTTCCAGAATTCATTCTTGAAATCTAATTACAGAACAGGATGTTTCATTCCTTTAACTATTCAATACCCATCTATTCTCATCTCATCTTTAATATAGCAATTCTTTCTCTTGATTTTAATTAACATACTTTTTTAAAAAGAAACAAATTTAAATTTACTGTTTTCACTGTTTTGTTGAAATACATTTTATTTAAGTTGGATTGTATGTGACTGGAGTTTGATTATTGTTATTAGACTATTTGCATTTTATGTTGAGTGAAGAATTGCAGTACAAATCGAAATGAATTTTTTTATTTCCAAATTGGATAAAATGATAGAATTTGGCTTTTTTAAAGTCTAAGAATTGGAGTTAGCTTTCTTATGGTGTAGTAAGGAATTCTCCTTAATATGCTGACATCACAGCTAAATTGTAAACTCTTCAATTTCCATTACAGATTTAGACATTACAAAAAAAAATGCAAAGCCACAAAAGAAAGACTTTCACCTTATGTATTATTTTACAGTTCTAAATATTTCAGTTTATTTAATTTTGTAACAATAGTTTTCGCTAAATCATGCAGTATAATACTAAAAAAACAAATATTTAAAGCACATTTTGTATCAATTCAAAGCATTGAGCTGTGAGTTATGCTATATATAACTACATGTGTTTATCAATTTGGAATAAATACGGATAGTTTTAACAATGTTTATTTTGCATTGTTAGAAAATGTTGAAATAAATTTACAATAAAAAATGAATTTTTGCTTTAACAAGTACGAATGCTTTTTGTCCGTATTGCTGAACTTATTACCTTTAATATACTACTACTATTTAAGGTTAACCTGCTCCTTATTGCCAATATCAAACTACAACCGCTCATATGGAACCAACTTTTATTTTTAACAGAATCAAATTCATCCTAAAACTTCCTCTTTAAATTTTACTTACCGTAGAGCATAACTCACATCAATCAATTTATATTGCTTTAAAAATTTGGTACTCAACTTTTCATACTCCTTTACATTACCAAACGATTCCTACTCTTAACAACATTAAACTACACCAAAATTAAGGCAATTCATATAAAAACAAGTTTTTAACAATTCAAATTTCAAAACGCTTGACGCGCCAGCGCGAGCTACCCCCTCGTATATATTAAAGTTATCTCCTGTTGACATTTGTTCAAAGTTGATTGATTGGGTACAATTAATATTTTCACTCACCTAAAATAATATATTGAGATAATACCAAATTAATTTTTTTGGCCAAATAATACCGAATTAATAACTCTCCATTTTTTTCAAGGTTTTTGATTGGTTGGGTACAATATAATTAATATTTTCACTCACCCAAATCCCTTTTTTCCATAAAAATAAATGACACTCTCATTTTATTCAAGGTTTCCTCCCATCCCAAAATTAAAAACCATTTTGTCTCTCACATCTTCCTTCTCAAAATTAAAATTCTTTGTTCAACTATTGAAATTAAAAAAAAAAAAAAAAAACATGACGCGCATGCGTAGGAATAATATCTAATATATTATATATATATATATAGTATATTTTACATTACATACAATATATATATAACGTCTAAATACTTAATTCAGGATATAACGTTGTTTGCCCACATTCAATTCAGGATGTAAAGTTACCACTTGGGTCAATTCAGGATATAACGTTATCGGATTGTATCAATTCAGGCAAAAAAACAAACAGAACCGTTTGTTGGAATAACACGCGCTAAGAATTCGCGTTGAACATTACATGTGTAATTTAAATAGTTCATAATAATCTTCTTCTTTTTCTTCTTCTTCTCGTTTCCACTGCACAAAAAATCTTCACCTTCCCAGATTTTAAGGAAAAAAAACTACAAAAAAATTCAAAACTACATTCCCAAAAAAAACAAAACTTCTCTCTTTGCCGATAAAGTTCATATTTTCTCTTTCTTCCGGTCTGCAATTTGCAAAAAAAAAAAAATCAAAGCGTCTGTTTTCTCTTTGCATTATTAAGCTCCTGCAACTTTTAAAGTCTCAGAAACCATTTTCTTTTGCTTAAATATCTATTATTATATATACTTTCTGAAACAAAGCAAAACTTAAAAGAAAAGAATATTCAATTATGTAAAAACCAAGCACAAATAAAGTCATCAGCAGCCTGCACCAAGTAAATATAAGAATCATAATTAAGAGATAAGGCAGAATTAATGAAATAAGGATGAGTTGCTTTTCTGCTTAATTTTTTCTCTGTTGTTTGTTTATACTGTATATTTTCTTGTGTCAAGCAAGACAGGTTTAAGACCAAAAAAACAAACGAAGCACCTCGTTTCTGATAATGTAAACCATATATCTTGCAGTTCACCTCACAATATTTTGCGTCCCTCTAGTTTTTAAGAAGCTGAAAAGGGAAAAAGAAAGGCATGACTCTGTATCAACGTTTTTCTATTATTGCCAAATGCTGGTAGCTAGAACCGGCGGATGGGCGGGTCGGGTTGGATTTGAGTTCGGTTTTTTGGATTTGGTCAGTTTCGGGTTAAGAAATTTTCGGATCATACGGGTTCGGGTAATTTTCGGTTTCGGGTTGGGTTGGGTTGGGTTCGGGTCGATCAAATGTCGGGTCATTTGGGTTCGGGTCAATTCTGGGTTGGGTCGTTTTCGGTTTCAGGTCATACGGTTCGGATACTTTCGGGTTTGAATCTCGGGTTTTCAGGTTCGGGTCTTTTCGGGTTCGAGTCATTACAATTCATTTTTTCGAGTTGAATAGTCGGGTCATTTCAGGTTTCAAATTTGATTCGAGTCATTCAAATTTGCGTTTTTTTAATTTTTATTTCTATTCTTATAATTTGGGATTAATAAAAATTCTTTTCCATTCGTAGTTATAACTTTTTGATAGAATAGCTATAAGAAATTTTATTAATATAACTAATAATTTCAATCTCAAAGATTTAAGTCTTAATTAATCAGTACAAATATATATAGTGTATATATATATATATATATACTTAGGCCATGTCTCTGATTTATACTATATATATATATAATATAATATAATATAATAGACTTTCAAATCTGATTTCTAATTTAGGCAATGTGTCTTTTGTTCATATCTTTAGGGATGCAAACTTTTTTGCTGATTTCTAGGCCAAGCTTGGTGTCTGTAGAACATCAAACTTGATTGCTTGGTTGTAATATTTTACCTTATTATTAATAATATTTATTATTTTTCAAAAAAAACAAATATATATAGTATACATATATTATAAAAGAATCAAAATTGAACAATATATAAATTAAATATTTAAACTAAATTAACCGCGACATTTAAATTTTAAATTAACATAAATTAAATATGTAATGCATATGTTTTAACACTAATTTAAACTAATTAATGAATATTAATTGTAAATTATTTCAAATTAAAACTAATTAAATATTAAATTAAACAAATTATGAAAATGCAAGCTTTTAAATCAAACAAATTAAAATCTGTCAGACCCTAATTTGAACAAATATGAGAATTTGGGGATTGAATTGCATTACACACTAAGAACTATTCTGCACAATAGCACAATATAATCCATTTTATTTATATTATAACTTATAATCCATTTTATTTACCTCTTCAAACTTATATAACTTATAAATATATTGTATTAATTTAAATATTCATTGTCATTGATTTTTTATATGAACTATATTTTATTAAAGTATAAATATTTAAATAATTAGAAAATATAAAATAATTTCTATTATTTGTAATCATCAATATTAATGGTATAATTTCAACTTTTAATCAAAGACTAAAAAAATTAGCAATAAATATCATGAAATTGAGATTTGATGTGGTAAAATACTAAAATTGGATTAAAACTATCAAATATATAATGTTTACTAATTATTTTACAAGTTTTAGTTTTTACAATTTAAATATAATTAATTTTAATTCGGGCCATTTCGGGTTAATCTGTCGGGTTGATCGGGTTCGGGTCATTTTGGGTTTGGGTCATTTCGGGTTCGGGTTGTTTGGATTCGGGTAATTTCGGATTCGGGTACCCCAAAAATTCGGGTCATTTTTGGGTTGGGTCAGTTTCGGTTTCAAGTTGGGCGGGTTGGGTTTGTTGACTTTTTTGGTCAAATCGGGTTGGATTGGGTTTGGTTTCGGGCGGTCGGGTTGGGTACCTGCAGTCGGGTCAGCTTTTGCCAGCTCTACTGGTAGCGCTGGTGATATCAATCTCTTGGGGAGGGGATTATGAGTTTGTAACTAGTTTTTAATCGGTCGGAATAGAAGTTGTAAGAACGAAGAAGTTATAAGGGTCTCGGGTTTGTTAAGATCTATAAGAATTGGTGAAGTTTTTGGGAGATTTGAGTCTATATTCGGGTTTAACAGAAAGGAAGAAAGGATTTTAAAATGTTTAGGGGCTGTTTTGGGATTCCGGCATGGTAGATCTTGGTTGCAGGCGGTGGCGGCTATAGTAGCAGGCATCAACGAGGGTTCTTATGTTCTTGAGAGTTTTTCATTTTCTAGGTTTGGTTCTTTTACTTTAAAATGGGGTTTTTGATCTTTTATGAAGAGAGTACTTAGCCATTTAAGTGTGTTTATTACATTTTTTTTTATTTTTGATAGACTTCACATTTTCTAACTTGCATTTTCTTAAGTGGAATTTCTCCTATAATTTTAATAAAATCAGAAAATTCATATCACCATGACAAAATTTAATAGTTTTTTTTTCAATTTCAGTTATTATTTAAAATAACCATTAAATTTCACGCTGGTAGCCAAATCAGCATGTCCGAATGCACAACAGCTAAAGGTTATTTTATGATAAATTCACACAAGCCGATAACGTTATATCGTGAATTGACGTAAATGATAACGGTGTATCCTGAATTGAATTTCACAACAAACGTTATATCCTGGAATGAGTATTTAGCGATATATATATTATAACTATATATATATATATATATATCGTCAAATTGGAAGACAAATATTAGGAGACAAACAAAGTGCAGTGGGAGTTGTAATTTTCACCTGAAAGCGCCCGAGTATCCGACGCCCGTGGGCGTGGACCATCTTAACGTATACCTGGGCCCCCACCCCCACGATTTTCATTTATCTACACTTTTTCGATTTTATTTTCATTTTTTGACCAAAAAATATATAAGGATTCATTAAACTTTTTTTTTTTGGCCAGAGATTCATTAAACCTTTTGTAAACAAGAAAAAAAAAACCCCAAAGTCTTTTAACTTTAATTTTCTTTTTGCTTCTAATAGAAAGGTGTATCTGAGGAAATAAAATAAATGCAAAGTTTCCCCGCCAAACACCTCCTTATTTTCCAACGCCCATAATAAAAATCATCCTCCGCACACTAATCGAAAGCATTCACCGATCCCGATTCTCGCAGAAAGAGGAAAAACAGAAAGAAAAAGGAAAATGGTGGTCACGACGTCGGCCAATGACGTGGCGTATGGGGATTGGAGCGAGACGAGGACGTGCGTGGTGCTCGGAGGCCGAGGATTCTTAGGGAGAACGCTCGTCGCCAGGTTGCTGCGACTCGGAGGTTGGATCGTCCGTGTCGCCGATTCATCCTCTCACTCGCTGCAGCTCGATTCTTCCTCCGCTTCCGACTCTCTCCTCTCCGATGCTCTTTGCTCCGGTCAAGCCTCTTTTTGCCATATCGACGTTCGCGATACATCTCAAATTGTCAAAGGTAAACAGAAATTGTTCGTATTCATATTCATATATACGATCACTGTCCGAATATATACCGCTTTATATATAATTGTTAGCATTTTGCATATTTCATGGATTTTGGTTACCGGAGAAAATGTCAGAAAAGAAAGCTTGATATAATATATGTATATTTATTTATATTTTCATATTTAAGGTAATTTTAAGCTTTTTTAGCTGTGGATCGCGTTTTCCTGGAGCATTTTTGTTTGAATTTGTTGCAATTATGAAAGAGTTTTCTTATTCCCCCCTCTTGGAAGGTTTCATTGGTTGTTGCCTTTTGCTTTCTAAAATGTCGCAATAATGTGAAGCGAAAGCGTTTACTAAAAAATCAATATATGACTATTAGGTAATAATACCAATTATAAAGCTGATATCATACGTTTATTATCTGATAAAATAACCTTTTTAACAATATTGTTTGTTAAATTCTAACACTTGTTTTTAAAAGAAAAATGTAAATGAAAAATCAGTAAAAATAACAGTTTGGAATTATTGAATGATTTTTGTTTATTTACTTTTTTTATAAATTAATACTTAATAAACTAGAAAATTTTTGAAATGATCCTTTCCTCAGAGATTAATATTACTGGATGTATTTAGTTTTTTAGCTGGAAAGAATGGAAAATTAAGTTCCATGATACCAATTTGGCTCCCGAGAAACCGTGACAAATTAAATGCGAGAACTTCAGTGCAAAAATGCTAGAGTTTAAATAAATCTTGTTATAGTACTTTTTTTCCCTTCACAAATTAATCAAGGAGCTAATGGACTTGAAATGTATTGTTTCAATTTGGTTGCAAATAAAATTTGACAAAAACGAATGTAGTATCTCAATTTTCTTTGTTATGAAACTTTAACTGACTACTGAGATGGAAGGAAATAAATTATCTACATGTTAGTTTCATTTTCAGTTTTTGAAATTTCTGTGCAACGTTGAAATTGTGTGAAAAATTGACTCTGTATCGATGGTTTACCTCTCGCAGTAACTAAAGGTGCAGATGTTGTATTTTACATGGAGCCATCTGATTTAGACACATATGATTTCTGTAATTGCTACATGATTGTAGTTCAAGGTAATGTGTTGTTGGACCCCTCTTTTGTGTTGTAGAATTATAATTACATAGCACTTTATATTTAAAATGATACCTTGTACTGATAATATGTTCAGGTGCAAAAAATGTCATTAATGCCTGCCGAGAATGTAAAGTTAGACGACTCGTGTATAACAGTTCAGCAGATGTTGCTTTTGATGGTTCACGGGATATAGTTTATGGTGATGAATCCTTGAGTTGTCCAGGGAAAGTATGTTTCTTATTGCTGCTGCGTGATGAGACATTTTGCATTTTGAGTTATTATTTGTATTTTGCTAACTGTCCTTTCATTTATTGGTGCTTCAACACAGTTTCAGGATTTGCTCACTGACCTTAAATTTCAAGCAGAAGGACTGATCAGGTTAGCTAACAATATTGATGGCCTTCTAACATGTGTACTTCGGCCTAGCATCTTATTTGGACCAGGTGACAAGCAGTTTGTACCTTTGCTAGTGAATCTAGCCAAATCTGGTTTGGCAAAGGTTTGTAAATTGTCTCAAAATCACTTTATTTGTGTAGAGCTCTAGTTTTGCTAGTGTCTTATTTATGTGGAAACTTCATGATTATGTCAATCATAATGAATAACTGTACATTGTTAATCAGAATACAGACTGTTAAAATACAGCAATGTACCTTTAAGAACCCGTTCATCTTTAGCCCACTCTTCCATGTATGGGTTTATCTCATATAGGTTGCTTTTTGGAAAATGTGGAGGTGGTTGTCTGTTTGTAAAATTCTATTATTTGTCTTTCTATTTTGGGAAAATAGGTGTTGATTCTGCATTATCATGGATTTCTACAGTAACTGGGTTTCTCATTTCAGTTCATTATAGGAAGTGGTGAAAATATGTCCGACTTTACCTATGCAGAGAATGTTGCTCATGCTCATATATGTGCAGCAGAAGCTCTAGATTCTCGGATAGTCTCCGTGGCTGGAAAGGTAGTTCTTAAGTATGTCGTTAGATATGTAAAGTTCCTGATAATTTAATCTACACTGACCATATGCATAAGTGAGATGTTCTCGATATGCAGGCTTTTTTCATCACAAATCTGGAGCCTTTAGCGTTCTGGGAATTTGTCTCTCTCATACTTGAAGGCTTAGGGTATCAAAGGTAAAGCTTGCTGATTTACATATGTTAGAAAGCCTGCTATATGGTACCTATTCACAGAAGGCTATTTTGCTCTAGACTTATCATTAATCAAACTAACATGATTATGACATGCCATTAGATTTACTTGCTTTTCTAAGACTGTTTCAGAACAAAGGTAGTGGTAGTTTAAATTTCAACTTTCAAGCATTGCCACAACATACCCAGTTAAATCTCTTGTACTCCGCCAAACTAAAAGAGGTGATGATGGGCAGCAGACCATGATCATGTTGCGAACCCTTATCCTTTGTAGGGATGTTTGCTTTGGTCGTGAAATTTGGAATTACCTGTTTATTGCTAATTCATCTGTACAAAATGCTGTTGGAATTTTTTATGCCTAGCAGCAAGGATCATTAATGTAGGAAATGATTTTCTTGCTTGTTTGGAGGTAGCTTCCTACTATTATAACTTGCTGTTGTTTTACCATCCTGTTTGACTTCCTTTTCTGATTCTAAGTTTTCTGAGTTACAATTTCTGTGATTTTGCCCTTCTGGTAGGTTGGCTGCTTAAGCAATTACAAAAAAAGTTCTTCTTCTTTTTATTTTTTTTTTTATTGGCAACTTTTTATTTTGCTTTTATCTTGGCAGACTTTATATTTTTTCCTAACTGGAGTCGTCACTTGCATTGCAGACCATTCATAAAAGTTCCTACTTGGATTTTTTCCTATATTTTCACACTCCGTGAAAGTATACATGACAAATTCCGTGTAAGAATTTATAACTATTCCGTGTCACCCCAGTATATTGTTCAACTAGCTTCACGCACCAGAACTTTTGACTGCTCTGCGGCTGAAAAGCATCTTGGATACTCACCTGTCGTTTCCCTACATGTAAGTCTCTGTTGCTACTGCTGTTTTTCTTCATATGAAATTGCATTTTTTCATTATATAACTATTCCCCTCATCTGTCCTTTCTTTTAGTATTCCATTAGTGTATAGAAATATAGATTGTATTTAGATCTTCTATTAGCCTATAGCTTTCCAAGATTTTTTTAGAACTAGAATAACTATGATCAACTAGCCAAGCATTCTACTTACTGCATTCAAATTCTTTTTCTGCTTTTGAATATTTTATTTTTCGTCTTTGTTATTTTGTTGCAATAATGTTAATCTTTATAGAGTGGCAGCAATTCTGCCTGGATTATTAACTCATCAGTTAATCCCAGTCAGATAAACACTGTTTGAGTTCAATCTATTTGCTTCCTGACACGCTGTCATGTAGATAGGTTGATATGCTAATGGTTCTTTCTCAATTTCCTAAGTAAATTCTTTGCAAGGGACAGATTGACCATATTTGATGGGAAGGTAAATAAAGTGAGATATCTCCTTGTAAGGAAGTGATGGGATGAATGGGATTTGATAGAACTGGGTATACTTGTTGCATTTCTAAACTTAAAGCTGGAAGAAAGTTGAAGCAAAGAAAATGGCAGATGGGAGTAGCATTTCCTTTAGACCTAGTAACTGCTTTTTCTCTTTATGTCTTTATCCTTTCCTCTCCTGAGTTTATAAGCAGAAAGACGATTTCCATCCCCTAACATGCCTTTTGCCATTCATGCTACATTCTTACCTTTAGAGATTGTTAATGTTTAAATTAGGGACTGACTGATTGAATTCAGCACATAAGTGCTAGATTTTAAAGATGTTTTCTCATTTCCTATTACTTCAATCACATCAAAATAGTTTATCAATATCTAGTAGTGGGACTGACTTTTTTTTGTTTGTTTTGTGGCTGATGATACAGGATGGTATCAAGTCAACCATTGAATCATTTTCTCATTTAGCCAAAGACTCATCTTTTACTAGATACAGCAATTTTAACGAACAGTCTAAAGCAGAAAAGTTGCTTGGCAGTGGGAAAGGTATTCTGTTATGTATTTTTTGGCAGACTTCCATATTAGCGTGATAGCATTGCATTAGAAATCTAAGGTTTTGTTTAGCCAACGAATTTGAGGTATCCTTTCCATGATCGAGTACAGGATCAATTTATGTACTTAGATTTTGTGCTTTTAGCTATTTATTTATTTATTTTGGCTTACTCCAGTCTAGATTCCAGTTAGGTGCTTTCTGATGCTTGCTAATGAGAGAATAGTTGAAATATGGTTTGTGCTTTCTTCAAATGCTAGTGAAGGCCCTTGAACTCGTAATTGTGACTGATGGGCTATATAGTCCATGTTAACTTCAGCCTGGACCTAAGCCAACATTTAATGGCAAACTGTACCATGAGATAGGTATAGAACAAGATCCATCAGTTTATATCACTACTGGGAGACTTAAGATGTTGCTCCTGAGTCATCATCATTTTAAATGTATCTAAATAGGCTTTTATTATTAAATGAGGCATGAAGGTGCAATATACTGACCATGAATTACTTTGCTTCAGTTGCGGACATCTTGCTGTGGAGAGATGAAAAGAGAACATTTACATGCTTCCTTACTCTGGCTGTGGTATTTTACTGGTTCTTGCTTGGAGAAAGAACTTTTACCTCATCTGCAGCCAAGCTTCTGCTGCTAGTCACCCTTGCTCTTTATGGATACAGTGTTTTACCATCAAAGATGTGAGTATTGGTACTTATATGCCTTGGTTGCTTTGCGGCATCTTATTGGGCCGTGAAACATGCTGTATCTTCATTTTGCTATAGTTTGTTCAACTCCCTTTTTTACACATTGATTGGTTCTATTTGGAAAGTGAAGCTGTAGCTCAGTCTTCATTTCTTCTGGTTTTACAGTTTCAACTTTTCTCTTTCTGGTGCCTGTTTTGCCAAACTCGTTTTATTATCCTCTTGCTCTCACTTATACTCCTTCCCATTCCCTTGTTTTGCTTATGCTCTTAATAGGGTCATCTTTAGAGATGGGGATGGGGTTTGAGAATAAGGATCGGTTTCCTTCACATGATATTAAAAGATTAGATAAGTACTTACCATGTTTCCCTTGGTTCTGAAGTTAATTATGTTCACTTCTACAATTTCCATCAACACAACTGAATCAGGCTTTCATCCTCTACAGTAACACTAGCTTATTAGATGCCATGCCTTGGTTTGCCCTTAAACCAATTAAAGAATGTGGAACACCTCGAAATACCTGAAGTCTCTCTCTCTCTCTCTCTCTCTAGTGTACTTACATGCCCATTATTAACTTAAGAAATTTGCAAGTTTAACATTTCCTTCAGTAACATGTTCAACTTTGTACATTTTTTGAAATCATGTTTGCACATGCAAAACATGCGTGCCTGCATATATGGCCTCTGTCTCATTTATGATTGCCTTTGCAATAGAGGTGATTTTGCTGTTCCGAGGATATCTCCGTCTTGTTTTCAAATCTCAGAATCAGCCGTCAAGGATTCAATCAGAACCATATCATATATGTGGAATAGAGGGTTTCGTGTCATCAGATTGTTGGCCAAGGGGGAGGATTGGAGCAAATTTTTCAAGGTTTGCATTTTAATGGCAGCTTTAATGATTTCATGCATTTCAAGAGCTTCTATTTAAAAGTTGTATTATGGGTTTTTGTTCTAATGTATGATGGGAAATGTCAAACCTATATTTTCACAATATGAGGTCTAAAGTTATAGTTTGATTATTGATTACAGTTATTGTGGTCTAAGGAATTTTTGTTCTTAGGATTTAGGATTATGGCTGTACAAAATCTACTATTTGGACTTAAGTCCATATAATGCATCAACATGGGCCTAACATGGAGTTGTATGCAAATATTGCTTTATTGTTTAAGCTTTTCTTCCATGTTTATTTTGTTTCCCATATTTATTGAACTTCTGACTTACGCATCTATTCAGACTGTGGTTCTTCTTTATCTCGTCAAGTTGATTATCTCTTATTCCTTAGCTGTGGTCTTTGGCATCGGTGAGTAACTTTTGCCAACAAATGAACAGTTTTCTTGGTTTATTCTAGTACTGACTCTGGGAAATAATTGGTTAATGCAGCTCTGATTTTCGGCTTCACTGCATTCTTTGTTTATGAACAATATGAATCAGAGATGGATGGATTAGGGAAGGTTCTATTCTGCATTAGCATGGAGTCAAAAGGATTGCTATTGAGCTTCCTACCAGATTCTATCACATCCTTTCTTGGAAACAACAAAACCGTGCATCAACAGAATGCTCCTGCAGTAGTAAAGCAGTGGAAATAGTCTGATGATCAAGCTCTTCGGAGTTTCTTAGTCTTCATCTCTGATCAGCTGTCGTGGTTAGACTTGCGGATATTGTTTTTCCTAGCGAACTAGAGAAGTGGATGGGTTAAGTAGGTTAAGTGAACAGCACAAGTTGGGTCCCTTCAGCCTTCTCTCTGTTAGTACTAATTGTTGAATTTGAAGCAAATTAGGTTATAGGAATACATGCACACATACAAAAACTGAATTCGTAACACATGTACTAAACATTTGATTAGCAGCAGTAGTTCATTTCAAAGCTTCGGATTATTTGAAATTGTTCAAGCAGTTGAAATGTGGTTACAGGCTACGTTTCCGCCAGTTTTTCCTGTTTTAACAACATTTCGAGGTATCAGATCGAAGCTCTTCGGCTCCTTTGTTTCCATCATTTTGCCTTCTTCACCCATCTGCCACGGCAGTTGTGTTGGTGGTACAAAGCAAACATTGAAAATGTTGTATATTTCTATGAATGGAAAATTGGGATTATAACAAATTTTGCCTTTGCTATATACAAGAAAAAGATCCCGCGCTTTTCAAAAAGGTTTTTTTTTTGGTAAAAACCGAAGAGATAAAAACAATTAAGTTAAAGATCATATTAAAAGAATATATTATTAAGTGAAAAAAAAATATTGAAAAGATAAAAGAAATAAAGTTTAAGGATTAAATTAAATTGTATAGAATAAAATGTACGAGGGATTAAATCGTATTGAATAAAAATGTCCTAAGGGTTTTCTATAAAAAAATGGTTAAAAGTAAAATCATGTAAAATAAAAATTATAAAAGACTAAGTACTATAAAATAAAAAATTCTAAGGGCTATTTGATAAATAACCCATTACTCATTATAAAATTTAAAAACTAAGATTATTTTATTCCAAAAAAAATATGGTGGATTTAAACTTTTTTTTTTTTTTGTAATTTCACTTTGAGCTGTAATTATAAGGTTTTTTTGGCCAATAATTATAAGGTTAGATATATATACTATTATTGGCCTTTGTTTGATTTAAAAAAAATGGCCTTTGTTTCCTTCATCTTTCACTTTTCACCAATGGGCAAGGTTGGATTTACAATGGGGCAGTAGGGGCAGCTGCCCCCGCTGAAATCCTAAAGGCCTACTAATATGTATAATATATTTTGCTACCAAAATTTCACACCTTTTACAATTGCCCTCACTAAGTTAAAAAAAAAAAGATAGTGATAAAGATATAGGTAGTTAGTGTAAATATAAAAAAGAATGAGACCACAAATTTTAAAATAAATACCCACCAGCAAATTTAAAATTAACAAAACGACATGTTAGATAGTAAAATAGAACAACTTTTTTACTTAACTTTCTGTGTGCGACAATTCCCAATCGCCCACCCACCATAAATGTCTTTTGCCCTTCATTTCTTTATTCATTTTTTTTTTTTGTATTTTATTTTCCAATACCCACCACCGCCTGTAACCCTCCCCACCACTACTCCTTCAATCCCACTTTCCCTTCCATCTCATTCAAAATTCTTGCAATCCCTAAAATACTATCAGGAGACGGAGAAAGCATTGAAGGTCATAAAAGCTCAAAGTGGATCATTTTTTCTTCAAATCTATAGTAAGTGTTATATTATTCTTGAGTTAATTCATTATTATTTTTATAATTTCTAAATAGGGTAAAAATATTTATTTATCGCTTGAGATTTGATAATCTTTTTTTTTGTGCCAAAAGATTTGATAATCTTTTATAATGATGAAGTCATTTGAATTTATTGAATTTATTTATATTCGTATGTCATGGAAGTGATAGAATGGTTAAGATTTAATATATTTTCCGAGTTTAGAAGTTTAAGTAGTATAAATTATTTGTCAATTATATACTATATTTTTATTTTGTTAGAAAATATATAAAATAGAGTAGAATATGGACTTAGTAATTTAATTAGTATATAATTTTCTTATTAATTTAGAATGTATGGAAACTTTTTTTTTGAAGTAATGGAAACATAATTATTAATTTAACTAGTTATGAGGAAATTTTGATAAAGCCAAACTTCAACGGCACATTCCAAATCAATAATGCACAATATTGTGCAAAAAAAGCTCATGTTGAATTGAATTTAAGAGATCTTTTTCCGAATCCTGGGTTACGGAAAAAATTTATAGACTATGACCACAATGATAGAGATAATATTGTTAGGGTTTAGTCTGCCCAATAAACCTGAAATTATGTATATTTGTTTGCTCCGATTGCCTAAAATTCCTGGATCCGCCCCTGCCAATGGGTTGAGTGGAGAAACTCAATTCCCTTAAGTAAAATCTCGAACTCAGTGAATAGAGAAAATAGACATCAAGAGAGTTTTCCCAATTGAGTTTTCCCGCACTTTGCAAAAAAAAAAAATCTTTTTTTTTGTTTGGTAAAAACCGAAGAGATAAAAACAATTAAGTTAAAGATCATATTAAAAGAATATATTAATATATTTTCGTCAAAAAAAGAATATATTAATAAGTGAAAAAAATATTAAAAAGATAAAAGAAATAAAGTCTAAGGATTAAATTAAATTGTATAGAATAAAATGTATGAGGGACTAAATCGTATATAGAATAAAAATGTCTTAAGGGTTTTCTATAAAAAAATAAAAGGTTAAAAGTAAAGTCATGTAAAATAAAAATTATAAAAGGACTAAATAGTATACAATAAAAAATTTTAAGGGCTATTTGATAAATAACCCATTACTCATTATAAATTTTTTTTAAAAAAATAAGATTATTTTATTCCAAAAAAATTATGGTGGATTTAATGTTTTTTTTTTGGTAATTTCACTTTGAGCTGTAATTATAAGGTTTTTTTGGCCAATAATTATAAGGTTAGATATATATACTATAATTGGCATTTGTTTGATTTTTTTTTAAAAAAAATTGGCCTTTGTTTCCTTCATCTTTCACTTTTTACCAATGGGCAAGGGTGGATTTACAATGGGGCATGGGGGGCAGCTGCCCTCGCTGAAATCCTAAAGGCCTACTAATATATATAGTATATTTTGGTACCAAAATTTCATACCATTTACAATTTGCCCTCACTGAGATAAAAAAAAATAATAAAGATATACGATAGTTAGTGCAAATATAAAAAAGAATGAGACCACAAATTTTAAAATAAATACCCACCAACAAATTTAAAATTAACAAAACGACAAGTTAGATAGTAAAATAGAACAACTTTTTGACTTAACTTTCCGTGTGCGATAATTCCCAATTTTCCACCCACCATAAATGTCTTCTGCCCTTCATTTCTTTATTCATTTTTTTGTATTTTATTCTCCAAGACCCACCACCACCTGTAACCCTCCCCACCACTACTCCTTCATTCCCACTTTCCCTTTCATCTCCTTCAAAATTCTTGCAATCCCTAAAATACTATCAGGAGAGGGAGAAAGCATTGAAAGTCATAAAAGTTCAAAGTGGATCACTTTTTCTTCAAATCTATAGTAAGTGTTATATTATTCTTGAGTTAATTCATTATTATTTTTATAATTTCTGAATAGGGTAAAAATATTTTTTTTATCGCTTGAGATTTGATAATCTTTTTTTTTTGCGCCAAAAGATTTGATAATCTTTTATAATAATGAATTCATTTGAATTTATTGAATTTATTTATGTTCGTATGTCATGGAAGTGATAGAATGGTTAAGATTTAATATATTTTCCGAGTTTAGAAGTTGAAGTAGTATAAATTATTTGTCGATTATATACTATATTTTTATTTAGTTAGAAAATATATAAAATAGAGTAGAATGTGGAATTAGTAATTTAATTAGTATATAATTTTCTTATTAATCTAGAATGTATGGAAACTTAATTTTTTTTTTGAAGTAATGGAAACTTAATTATTAATTTAACTAGTTATGAGGAAATTTTGATAAAGCCAAACTTCAACGGCATATTCCAAATCAATAATACACAATATTGTGCAAAAGAAACTCGTGTTGAATTGAATTTAAGAGATCTTTTTCCGAATCTTGGTTACGGAAAAAATTCTATGACCACAATAATAGAGATAATGTTAGGGTTTAGTTTGCCCAGTAATCCGCCACTGCCAATGGGTTGAGTGGAGAAACTCAATTCCCTTAAGTAAAGTCTCGGACTCAGTGAATGGAAAAAATAGGCGTCAGGAGAGTTTTCCCAATTGAGATTCGATGCGGATCAGTTCCAAGAGAAATTATTAGGTGGGACTGATCCACCACGTCAGCTTTGAGACTAACCGGTAATATGTTAACAACTCAAAGATTTTCTAGAATCCTATCTCATTGAAATCTTAATTTTGGTACATATCCTTTTTGTATGATTTATTTTGAAAGGGGGCTAAACCTTAGACTAAAATTGGTTATAAATGTTAGGAGTTAATTTGATGCGTCACATTTTTTTTAGTTGTTCGAGATCGTTCATAGCTATAGGTCCTCCTCCTCTCAATCCTCTCGTAACTTTGTTGACGAACATAGGTCTCATGGTTGACATGGTGGGACAGTTCCATCTAATAATTTTTCAAGAAATTATTATGTAGTACCATCCTACCACATTAGCTATTGGATCAACCACTAAAACTATGCCACATCAATTTAAGCCCTAAAATTTAGACACGATTTTAGTTCAAAGTTTAACTCTTCTAAAATAAACAAGAGATGTAAATGGTAAGTTCCAAAATTAAGATTTCATTTAGAAAATCTCTAACTTGTTACCATACAAGTAAGTGGTTAATCCTATAAATGACGTGGTGGGTCAGCCATAGACCAAAATTAAAATTGTGTCACGCAAATGAACTCTTAAAATTTAGGCGCAATCGGCTCCCCTCCAATACTTTCCCTCTCCAATGATAACCAATACACATATAGATGGGTGACACCTATAAAAAATTAGATTCAACTATTCAGATTAAAAGATCAATATAACATTCTCATCAACCCGTTATCTAACCTAGAGTTTCTTTTCTTCAACTTCGTCTTCTCTCTTTCTCTTTCGTTCAAAGGAAAGACTGGAAAGAAATGAAACAAAGCTTTTTGCACCAGAGGAAAAAAATGACATGCCAATAGAAGTAGAGAACCCTTGGTTGTTACAGAATAACCTCTGAAACCCATACTCCATATGCCATCTTTTCTTCTTCTTTAACATTTTTTCCCATCTCCTTAATTTTGTCCTTCTCCAAAGGAGGTCTCTTTGCTTCCTTCTTCATTGCTGGTGAAGGACGAAACCAGCCAATGTTAAATTATGGTTAAGTTTTGTTGGTTATTTTGTTAAAGTAGCAGGAAGTCCAACTCCGCCGCTGGTGGTAGTGGGTGGGAGAATTTGAAATTCGAATCCTCGACGACTGGGCAAGTAAAATAGCCAATCATCTGGGAACTTCTTAACGGGAGAGAAAGGAAGAGAGAAAACAGAGTTAAGAAAAGAAACGTTAGGTTAGATAATGAAGGTTATATTGATCTTTTAATTTGAACCATCGAATTTAATTTTTAATAAGTGTCACCCATCTATATGTGTATTGGATATCATTAGAGGGAGAGTGTACTGAAGGGGAGCCGAACCCATAAGTTCCAAATTTAAGATATTATCAGGATATGATTTAAAAAAATTTACTTAATTATCATCTTTTTTTTTTTTGCTACTCATGAACATGATATTGAAATGGATTACACTATAGGAGGTAGCCTTCTCCTTTCCCATAATCTCATCCCGTCCATCCCAAGATTCCAACTCGAGACCTCCCATAAGAAGTCCCAAGCTCTTAACTACTGGGGTATCCCCTTGGGGACTCAATTATCATCATATTAGTGGTTGGTTCCATAGTTGACACGATTGTTAATTTGTTCTCAAGATGATAATTACTCTCCCAAAACCAATCCAATTAGAATCCACGATGGATAAAAACACCAACACAGCCACGTCAACCCCAAACAAATGTTAGGATAAAACTTAACCTCCACAAGCTAAGGTGTGACCACATACACATTTCTTAATTAATTTTCTTTTTTTTTTTGTGAAAACCGAAAGATAAAAAATTAATTTAGGCTATAGCCTCGAGGAAAAGCAACCCCTCTAACATCAGCATCTAAGAGTAAAACAACCGACTCCGGTGGCGATCGAAATATCTGGTATTCCTCCTCTAGCTCGCAACCCAACTTAGACATTAAATCAGCACAAAAATTCCCTTCTCTCAAGGTATGTTGGCATCTACAATTCCAATTACGTTCCAGGATCTCCTTAATATCAACAATCAGAGCACCCAAGGGATGAAGAGAAGTATTCCCAGTACGTATAAGCTCAAAGATAACCAAAGCATCCACCTCACAAATCACCTCTCGAAAGCCTTCATCCCAAGCTAGTTGTAGACCCATACGAAGTGCATGAAACTCAGCAGCCATATTAGAAGCAGTCCCCAAATGAACAGCAAAACCAACAAGCCATCTTCCATTAGCATCTCGAATTAATTTTCTATTTAATATTAAAAACTAGTATCTCGTAAAGTACACATATCAACCCTTGCATCTGTACATTATAATGCTAAACTCAAATGGTTGTATAACTTTCCATTTTAGAATTTAATTTTTTTTTGCCACAATTTTAGAATTTAATTCACTACATTATCTCTTAAATTATTCACAAATCACAATTTACGGAAATACCTACACAACTCTTTTGTTCCAAACGGCGTCGTTCTATCTTTTTTTTTTCTTTCTTTCTTTTTCTTTAACTTTTTATTTTTATAATAAAAGCCCACCGTTTCTTAGCCCTATCTTTTCTCTTTCCCTTCGGATTTGCCGTTTTATTTATAATCTCAAATAAGTGTCACCAACCGTTTCAACTTTCAAACCTCTCTTCGTTTTTATCGTCTCTCTTTTCAAAAATTTAATTCGACTTTCCTCTTTAATCTCTATCTTCTATCTTCTGATTTGAATTTCTTCAAATTGTTAATCTAAACAAAATCCCTAACAATGGCGCCGCCGATGAAGCAGCAGAAGATAGGGAAAGAATCGGAGGAATCCGATACGCCGTCAAATAATTTGTGGGTGGGTAACTTGTCGGGGGAGACGGTGGATTCAGATCTGATGGAGTTGTTCAACAAGTATGGGGCTCTCGACAGCGTAACAACGTATTCGTCGAGAAGTTACGCTTTCGTGTACTTTAAGCGCGTGGAGGACGCGAAGGCGGCAAAGGAGGCCCTTCAAGGAACAGCCTTGCACGGAAACCCGATCAAAATTGAGTTCGCTCGACCGGTTCGTTTCATTGTTCTTCTCTTTTCCGTCTCGTCAGGTTTTTCAAAATTTTCGCAATTTTTGTGTAATTATTTGTGTCAATATTTTGAAAGAAGCAGAAGAGAAATTGATATTGTTTTTACCATTAGCTTTTCCGAAATTCCTTTTTGTTTTTTTCTTATGCACAAACTTCATATCTTACGCGTGCCATTGAGATGACCGCTTGGAATGAATCTTAGATTAGGTAAGGCAGCCCGAATTATGAAATTGAAAGACTTTAAACATTACTTAATTAATCGTCAATTTGGTTGTAGAGGATCGAAAGCGATTTAGACCTCATAACCAGAAAGTTTCCCTTAATTTTTGTTTCTGGGCTTGATGGCATTGAGAAATCTTTGGCGACGAGGGTTTTCTACTTTCTATGATACTTGCGTCAAAGGAAACTTGTGATCAATTAGATTATAGAACGTATACTCAACTTCTAGTGTTCCATATCGGATTCCAATTGTTCCTTAACATTTTCTTTCCCCTCCTGCGATTATAACCTTCAATGCTTAAAAGCAAGCAATTCGTTACCAATTTTAGTTGTTCCATATTTCTATTGCCTATCCTTGAACAGAAAAAATACATGCCAATGCCTGCAAAACGGATTGATTATAAAGGGGTGATATGGCCTCCTTAATCAACCTAGCAACAGCGATTAAAGGGGTCTTAATAAGCCTCAAATCCTTGTCCTTTGGTTCCTTCATTGGGATAATTTGCAGGGTAATCAATTTTTCATTTACATATTGCCATAAAATCAGTTCAGTAGTCAACCCATAGTTAAGCTCAAACCATCACTTCTTTTGCTCATCCATTGTTGAAGAGTAAGAGAGTTGCTTTTCCCTCTATATTTTTAATCTTGGAGGCAAACTATCAATTGATGTATTATATCACTTAACAACCAAATTGCAAGAGGTAGTGTACCAAAATGGAAGCGCAGCCTCCAGTAACCAAATTTAATTAAACAAAGCCCATTTTTTTATTAATGGAACTTCATCCCAAGGAGGAAATTACTAGTGTGAATGGCGAGTAACCTTACAATGTGTTCTCTATTAGGTTTTTTAACCTGCTATTTTACATTTCTTTAAAGATCAATTAAAATAGATATGTTCTTTCTTAATTCCTTTTAATCGTTGAATTCTTGAATAACTGAAAAGTATTAAAGGACATCATTCCCTCATATCCAAAGATGATATGGAATATATTAAGATAATTTAAATGGTCACAATCTCATTTTCTGCTATGATTGATTTAACTTTTCTCAGACTGGCATTTAGAGCCATGAGGAATTCTTTTTTTGTATAATTAAGTCAAAGGGGAATTCTCTTATCCAGCATTACAGAAATTGGTCTTGTAGAAAACCCTAGATACTGCCTCATTCTTTCTTCTTATATATGTTAATTATGCCTTATGTTAATTTCCCTTCAAAAGCAAGTGAAATTCTGTTTCCTACTCTTGTTTCTCCCTGTATTTTTGAGAGAGCAGTATGTCTTGCACTATGCAGAAACTGCTTTTAGAAATATTGTCAAAATGAAAGTCTATTTCTGAATTTTATGCTGTTTCTTCTTTGCTTTTCATTCTTGACTCAAGGAGAATAGGTTACTGTATCCAAGTATTTAGTTGCAACAGAATGATTGCTAGAATTATTTTACAATTTGTATTAGGACTAGAGATGAAGAATAGGCTGTGGTTTAAATTTGCAACAATATTAATTTATATTCCTCCATTAATTTTCTTTAGCTTTATCATTCAACTTCCCCCCCTAACATGTACTGCGTTATCTGAGAAACCATGTCTAACGTCTGGACCTTTGTGGTTTGTTGTGAAATTTCCCAGGCAAAACCTTGTAAGAATCTATGGGTTGGTGGAATTAGCCAAACTCTTTCAAAGGAAGAATTAGAAGAAGAATTCAGCAAGTTTGGTAAATTTGAAGATTTCAAGTTCCTTAGAGATCGTAATACTGCATTTATTGAGTATTCTAGGATGGAAGATGCTTCACAGGCCATGAGAAACATGAATGGGAAGCGAATAGGTGGTGAACAAATACGTGTTGATTACTTAAGATCTCACCCTGCAAGAAGAGTAAGTACTTTATATTTTGAATTTAGGTCTGTTTGATAGTTAAAATTGCCCATTAAGTAGAATTGGTAATCAATATTTTCCCTGATTAACATGTTTGTGTTCCCAATGTATTTCTAACCATTTTCCCCATTTCTTCCATGTATCTTGAAACATGCATTCCAAATGATTCACTGTGTTGTTATTTTTCATACCTGAATGCATTTTGTCCTTGATCCTTGTCACAGGAACAATGGCCTAATTCTCATGACCTCAGAGATGGACCTTTCTCTGGTAGAATGGGGCCTTCCGACAGCCATTCTATGGCTAAAAGACCTGTGAGTTCTGAACCTAAAGCCTGTCTTGATATAGATTTGCATAATGATTCTTCATTCTTCTTGCTTGTAATTATACTCAAATTGGAACCTTGTTATATTCTGATTTTGTTATATAATCTTTGCAGCATCCTCAGTTAGGTGGCCGAAAAGGAGATGGTCAGCCTAGCAATGTTTTGTGGGTAGGTTATCCTCCCTCTGTGCAGATTGATGAACAAATGCTTCATAATGCTATGATACTTTTTGGTGAGATTGAGAGAATTAAGAGCTTCCCTTCAAGACACTATGCATTTGTGGAGTTTAGGAGTGTGGAGGAAGCCCGGCGTGCAAAGGAGGGTTTACAAGGTCGTTTATTTAATGATCCAAGGATCACTATTATGTTCTCAAGCAGCGGACTTGCTCCTGGGAAAGAGTACTCTGGCTTTTATTCAAGCATAAAGGGGCCAAGGCCAGATATGGTCTTCAGTGATCACACATCAAGACCTTCGCAGGTAGACATGTTTGGTCAAAATCATCCCATTTTACCAAATCCAGTATCTGGACCATTACCACCTAGCAGTATTCTTGGATCAAATGTGCCAATGAGGCCTTTTAGTCATCAAGGTAGCTATGATCCCCTGCTTTCAGGTCAAGAATACAATGATTTGTCTGCACATCATAATATGCAGGATGCTGATCCTAAAAATCTCATTGGTCCAAATTGGAGGAGACCTTCTCCCCCTCTCCCTTCTGGTCAAGGTTTTAGGCCTCCGATAAGACAAACTTCTGGTTCATGGGATGTTTATGATGCGAACCAATTTCAGAGAGATGCAAAACGTTCGAGGATAGATGCTTCATTGCCTGTTGATGATGCTTCTTTTCCTTTGAGAAAGATTGATGATCTTGGGCCTGGGCCAGTAATTGGTAGTGCTGTTTCAGGGCCATTTGCGAAGGGTCGTCTAAGTCCGGTGCCTGTAAAAGGCGCTGCAGGTGGACTTGGATTGGCCCGTTCTGATGGTGATTTCATATGGCGTGGCATTATTGCTAAGGGTGGAACGCCTGTTTGTCATGCGCGATGTGTTCCAATTGGAAGGGGGATAGAGACAGAACTGTAAGTGTTCTCTTATCATTTGACATTTTCTAAGTTCTTTTACAATTTATAAATGAAATACATGATCCCTTGTTTAGTCCATTCAGATTTTCCACTATGACTTGCTTTCAGTTCAAATATGCTAAATTTGAGTTTTCTTTTCACTGCATTTATTTTACACATGTTTGAATTCTTCAGTCAGCTAGAAGTTATGTTACTCACTAAATTTTTCTGTTTGCTACTTCAGTCCTGAGGTTGTTAACTGTTCCGCCAGAACAGGATTGGATATGCTAGCAAAACACTACCGTGAGGCCATTGGATTTGATATTGTTTTCTTCTTACCGGATAGTGAAGATGATTTTGCTTCTTATACTGAATTCCTTCGCTATCTTGGTTCAAAGAACAGAGCTGGTGTTGCTAAGTTTGATGATGGGACAACATTGTTTTTAGTGCCTCCATCAGATTTCCTGACAAAGGTTCTTAAAGTTGTAGGACCTGAACGGCTCTATGGTGTTGTTTTAAAGTTGCCTCCACAGTTGCCTAGTGCTACGTCACTGCAACCGCATCCGTCTCTTCTTTCTCAGCCTGATTATGGACTTTCACACTTAAAGGAAGAGCAGGCTCTACAGATGGATTATGGAAGAGTTTTGCCCGAGGACTCTAAACCTCCTGCGAGACCAATTGGGCAAGCTGCCTTGCAAAGTCAACTGCCCAGTGAGGCTGGAGCACTTTCTCAAAGTGGTATTACGTTAACACCAGATCTTATTGCAAGTCTAGCTTCTTTCCTCCCAACGACCTCACAGTCTGCTGCTGTAGGAGGTGTTCAGCCTCCATTAATGACACCAGCTACTCAGTCATCATTTACTCAGGCCGTTGCACCTAAAGGACCTCCTGCGCAACATTGGAACCAAGAGCAGCAACCTACTGAGCATGCAGCCCCATCTTTCCAACAGTTTAATCCTCCAGCACAATTGCCACCAGTTCAGCATTACTCATCTATATCAAGTACGCCCATGCATTCTGCCCAAATGGCCCTTGGCGGCACCCAGTTTCAGGAGTCTTCAGTAAGCCTGCCACAGCAAGGTGTTGCATCGTCTAGGTCATTGACTAATTTCAACACCCCTTCTCAAAGCGCACATGCTGCAGTTTCTACCCCAATTAGCCAGCAGTATCAGCCTGAAGTTCCTCCTCCCAACCCACAGAAAGGCTATGGAATGATGCATGGGGTAGATGCTTCTGGGTTGTATGGTGCGCCTGGTTTTCAGCAGCCTAACAATCTTAATGCATCTAATCAAATTCATGGTGCTAATGTCTCCCAGCCGCAAAATGTCATGCAAGCTGACAGAAAAAACTTGGAGCAGCTTCAATCTGTGCTTTCTGGAGCTGGTCAGGGCACAGCAGATGTGGAGGTTGATAAGAATCAGCGATACCAGTCAACGCTGCAATTTGCAGCTAGCCTTCTCCTCCAGATTCAGCAGCAGCAGCAGACAAATACCCCAGGTGGGCAGGGGACAGGAAGTTAGCTGTGAAATCTTCTTCTAGGTAATTATTCCTTCCATAGCTTATGTCTTTGAATTGGTGCATCCTGAACTGGCTAATTTAGGGAAGAGTATATATTTTTTGTATTGTGTGGTGATTGATGTTAGTTGACTGTTAGTATCCTTCTTGGCTATTATGTAATATCTTGGGGATTTAATCGTAGTGTTTGGGGCAACTGATCGATGGGTTCATCAGAACTTTCACTATTTTGGGAATAGCAAATAGAGCATTGATACTGACATGGTGAGACTTGTGTGATGTTATGAGCTGCTAGGAATCTTTCTGTTGGTTGAAGTGTTTCAAAATAGTATGGCATTTTGAGAATGTTAGGAGTTTGTTGTGAGAATAAGGATCTGGGAGCTTATTTAATTTGATTTCTGCATTTGGAGAGGTTATTTCCAGGGTGGCTTACTTATATCATCTATCACAGCCTATGTATTGTCTTGGTGTTTGACACTGATTCCTTTTTCATGTTCTTCTTAGGGACATTGATCTTAAAGTCGAAACTAATTAGTGTAGCATTTAAGGCTCCTTTGCTTGGATTGAGGCTTTTTTGGCTTTCAATGCTTTTGTATATTTCAATTTGGTTCTTTCCATGCTTGAAGTGGTTTAGCGCCTAAGTAAGGGGTCAATATCAAACTCTTATTTTTTTCACCATTCTTCATAGTCCTTCCCTTATGTAGCAATTTGTGTATTTGTCGATTTGCAAATGGATTTTGTATGAAGGTGATTGTTTAGAAGTTCAGACTAAGATGTAGTGGTTTATTCTGGGATAGAAATGAATTTTTTGGTATTTTTTTATGTTGGTCAAAGACTTAAAACTGAATGGAGAACAGTGATGAGTGGATAACTGGGTTCTATTTCAGAAATGTTGACTTGGAAGTGTTTGGATGTTCATGTTGTAAAGGATTGAGTTGGGAGTTTCATGGTACTGTTAAGATTTCCAGATTTATCTAGCCTATGGAGCTGCTGGATAGTTAAAAAATTTAAATGGTGGAGTGGCTGTATAGTTGGTCTTGATTCTGATATATCACATATATTTTGAGATTTCTTTGCTGAGACTATGAGGGATTAACTAGCAGAGGGAAAGATTTTTTTTTTTTTAAATTTTAGAAATAAAGTTAGATATAAGATCGTTGGTTCTAAACTTAATTATGTTCTTTACTTAATTTGAGTACATTGTTGTTGACCTGCCTTCTACATTTTATGATTGATGATGTTTAATTTATTTTCCTCTCTGTTAGTTTGCATGAAGATGAATTTTTCTGGTCCATTAATTGATTGTTTCTGGATTTAAATAATTTGTTTTGCTGCCTTAAGGTTTATCTTCTGATTCTTCTCCACTTTATCTATTTACTACTGTATATGTTTCTCTCTATGAATAGTTTTATATGTTCTGTCATTCTTTGGTTTGCAAGCATGATTACTGTGTATTTACATATTTTATCTATATAATATATATTATCTTAATATTGCTTTGATATTGAAGCTTTTTATTGACTTGGTTTGCCTTTTTCTCTAGACAATAGGATGGAACCTTTCTAAGACTTCTTAAAATGTAAATCTTATGTTATTCAAATATGTAATTTACCATGTATGGAACTGCATTTTACTAAATTTATGTTTTAAGTGCAAAAAATTGTCACTCTCAAGTATTTACCATTTAAGCTAGGTACAGAAAGTCTCTAGCTGTGTTGAGGAGAACACTTAAGTAAAGTCCAAAGCTTGTATTTAACCTAAATCCAATACCCTCTATAATTTGAAGATGAAATTCGTTCGCTGTATAAGTTTATGAAGGTTAAATATGTGAATTTGAAAGGCAACTATATGTCTTCAAAATCTTTTTGTTAGAAGTCCTTGAAAGCCATGAACAAAAACTACAGCCAACCAAACTGACAATCTTTACAATATATTCAGGGGACTAAAATTCTTTACGGAAGATGTAAGTTTCGATAAGATATAATTTTGACTCTGTTGAAGATCAAGACTAAAAGAGAATTGGTTGGATAACTGGGAACTCAATATATAGTTGACTATCATGTCTCAAACATTTTAGTATCGCTCAATATAGTTTTAATTAGTTGGATTGGTGGTTTCTATACATAAATTGATTAATAAATACCTAAACAGTTTGGTGAATCTAAGCTACGAGTAATTTGTGTTATCCAACACTATTATTACAGATATCGGTCATCCTAGGTTTTTGCCATAGTCTAAGACAAATGTTGCATTTAGTTTGTCAGTCTATTGAAATTGCATGAAGAGATCTTAGTTTTACATCGAGGAAATGGAAAGAATTTCCCTCCTGTGCTTTTACGGGTTGCTTCATATTGTAAGCTTTTGATCAACAATTTAACCTGACATGATTATAGAAAATTTAGACGGTTTATATCAGCCTCAATTTTGTTTCTAGCCCATAGATAGTTGCCGTCAGTTTTGTGGTTTGTTTAAGTTTTGAATTTGCCAATTTACTCGAAAAACCGGATAGCTGCTTAACAACGGAATGAATTTGTTTATGGTTTGGAGATCTTCATTTATAATTTTTGCATATAGGGCTTCATAGACGTGTTATACAGGCGGTTATAGAAGTTTCTGTTTAACGAACAGAATAAAGGGCCTGAATTTCAGCAAGAACAAGGCTGATGTAGTAGTGTTCATTTTTATACTGGTATAAAATTTGAGAATTTCTGTGCTTTTGAGAATCTGGTGGCATATTTGAAGACCATGTGAAAAGAAGAATCGTTTTCCTTAGAACCCGAAATGAGAAACTAGTTAATTTTATGGCCATTTTACTTAATGTAGAGTTTTGGTCTGATGAGTTGTGGCAGTCATTAAACTATCAAAGCACAGGGTTCTATGTTTCTTTCTGTAACTTGAAAGATTTGAAGTTACATGCATACCGGTATCGTTCACGTTCTTCTGTTTGATTCTTGTAAGGGCTAAAAGGGTTTACCCATTTGACAATTACAACGTATATTCCATTGATTAAGAATCAAAGTGACCACAGTTTTGTCAGCTAATTTGTTAGGTTTACCCTTTCTTGTCAAGTGATGTTTCTTTTACTTTAGAACTGAGCTCTGCAAAATACGATCTTAGGCCATAGCTTGAGACAAGCGCAGCGCAGCTCACTGCTCAGCTGGGCCTTCTTTATTTCGTCAATCGTTTGGCAAATTTGTTTACAACTAAATTCAATCTCTCAACAGCAAAATGCCTCTAAAATGCTACTATGTCATATTCGTAGATTTTTGCTTTTATATATGATATATGATGATGCCAAATAAATAGCGAAAGAAGTTAGTTTTTTGTATTTGTCAAAATCCTCTCAAAAGAGCAAGGCTTTAATTTTGTTTTTCCAATTTGTGTAGGTAAATTTGAGCTGTTTATTTTGTGAATGATGAAACGAACGCCTCCGCCTTACCAAACCAATTAACGTGCGTTTTTAAGAAGACAAAGTTGGTGGATTCGCTTGACCAGACTCGGCTTCGCTTCGAAACGTCTCGTTACTTTTAGATTAGCTGCTTTATCCCAATGTATAAATTGTTTTTGTTTTTCCCCCTTCCAGTTCCAGATAGCTCTTATCGACCAACATTTGCTTTTGCAACAAGATTTGTTTAGTTCATTAATCTATGTGCAATTATCTCTCTTTTCCTTGTCTCTCATTTTTTCTTTTTTACTTGAGCAAGACAACTGTTATAATATATATATGGAAGAAATTCAGCTCCATAACTAGAGGTGTCAAATGAACCCGATCCCAAAAAATGTCCGAAAAAACCTGAACTCAAAACTGAACTGAACCCATTTGACTAAAGTAGTCAACTACTTGACCTGCCTGAACTCGAAGTCCAAAAAAAACCCGAGCTGAAGGAAATCCAAACCCGAAAAAAACCTGACATAGAGGAACTTGAACCTAAAAAAACCTGATAACACTAACTAAGCCAAAATTTGTTAAATTATTAAAAAAAATAAGATAAATGATCAAGCAAAAACCTTACCCGAACTCGAAAACTGGCCGAACCCAATAGTCCAAACCTAAATCTAACTTGACCTTAATTTAACTGAATTAAACTGATCCAAAACGAACTCGATCTAAAATTGACTAGAATCCGAAAATGATCCGAACCCAAACCCAACTTGTTCGTCTAGAAAAGAGAAAGCGAGAAAGAAAAAGAAAGGTGAAATCGAGAGCATGCAATTGCAATGATCTTGTTCAGATAATAATTAAAACGAGAGGGGTACCCCGCACTTGCGCTACGGGGAATTTTTAATGTGGGTATACTTGTTTCCACACCTAGTAATGTAATATACATCATCCATAATATATCCTTCAAAAATAAATCCTTTAAAAAATATATTCTTAAATATCCTTCAAAAATAAATCCTACGGATGCAAGTGGGTAGTAGTTAATAGGGTACCCGGCACTACCCAACCCGATTAAGTAGGGTTAGGGTATTCTATAATCGGGTTAGGGTAGGGTACGGGTAGTAGTTTTAGTACCCGTGATGGATTCAGGTAGGGTTGTGGTAGTGACCTTAGGGTATCCACTACCAAACCCGATTATTAATTAATTATTTTAATATTATATTTTTTTATTTATATATTACATTTTTACTTAAAAATTACTCATAATCAATCTAATTAAAATTTGTTATCATCATATGAGTCAATTTTTATAGATTTTTTTTTTTGCTCTGTAATTGTGAACGCGTTTTATGTAGGTTTAAATATAATAAATATGATTTATGAGGTTATGGAGAGATAGAATACGAATCGATTGAGTGTAACCACATGTGAGAAATGACTAAAGCGGGGCGATAAGGTCATCCTAAGTTAAAAGTTAGAAGAAGCATTTAGTAATTTCACCAGGTTACAAAAATAATATGTAGGATATATACTAAGAATAATAATTTTTTAATAGAAAAAAGACTAACCATTTAATTCGAAAAAAAAAAAATTGGTGTGTTATAAATAATTTTCCAATTTGGTTAGTAATTACTACTAGAGTTTTGCTACATAGCCCAAAAATTTGACCTGAAATTTGGTCTCTCATAATGTGTTCTTACACGGTTGGTCCAGTAGACTGGTCCCACCACTACTTAAGTGGAGTTTTGCTACATAACATAGGATGACTAGCCATGACAAGTCATAGAGGACAAAATTCGAATCAATTTTTCGGACAGTGTGGAATTTCCCTTACTACTAAATAATATCAAGAAAGAAACTCTGCATTTTACATCACTTTGGCTTAGGAGTATGCTTTGTTTCTTCCTCCACTGCGACTTGTTAATGGTGGGTGCCATATGCAAACCTGTTGCTTTCTGGTTACGGAGCGAAGGATGACGAGCTAAAAAAGGTACGTTTCGGTCGCCATTTCTTTAATTCTGCATTTAGTCGTCTTCTTCAATCTTCACCCTCATTTCTCTAATTCTTTAGATAGATCTGAGAACTAATTTTTTTAGTAGTTTTAGATGTAGAGTTAGTCCCACATTGGCAAGAGAAAAAGAATTTTGGTTGTTTAAATAGAGCTTGTGTCAACTCTTTAGTTGTTGAGCAATGTCGGTAGTCCATTAGGATTATCATAGAATAATTTGAAAGTCTTTGAGGGCCTTGGGCCTCTTGACTAATAAACATATTTTCTGATATGTGAATAATTATAATTATTAAGTTTTTAATTGAATAAACGTATTTATCCATTAAACAATTACTTAACGTAATTTTTGGGATTAAGGGTGTAACTGTTCAATTCTATTTAAACTACTCTTACCATAACCAGTTTTGCAATTCTAATTGGAGAATCTTTTGCTTTGTTGTATCCTGGAGGAATAAATCTTCTAAGAAAGTGATTTCATTCACGCCTCAAAGCGTTCTCTGTTCTCTTAATTTCTCTGTTCTTTTTCTAAATTTTACAACAATTTAGAGGATTTATTATGGCTTCAACAAATGCTGCTGGAAGTTCATCCGTTGTTCCTCCCATCTTTGATTTGCAATCAAGTTTGCATTCAAGTTTGAACGCTCATCTTCAAAGTCAGGATGTGGCAAAGCTTGATCGTTTCAGTGGGACAAATTACACCAAATGGAAGGATAAGATGGTGTTTCTCTTGACTGCTCTCAAACTCCACTATGTCCGTAATGAGAATTTGACTCCACTTCCTGATCCAACACCAGAAGAAATTGATGCTGCTCGTAACGCTCGCACTAAATGTGAAGAAGACCCACTGGTTTGTCGAGGCTACATCCTGAACTCTTTGTCTGATCGTCTCTATGATCTATACCGAAATATGACATCACCAAGAGACATCTAGACTGCATTGGAAGCTACATATCCAAATGAAAAAAGAGGTACTGACAAGTTCCTTGCTTTGAAATACTTTGAATTTGCCATGTCTGATGGTAAACATATTCTGGATCAAGTCCATGAACTACAAGCTTTAGTCTCCAAAATCAAAGAATTGGAGATTAACGTTCTTGATGCTTTACAAATTGGATTAATTTTGTCAAAGTTGCTTCCTTCATGGAACAATTACAGAAAAAAGATGTTACACTCCAAAGAGGTTCTCACCATTGATGAGTTTTGTACTCATCTTCAAATTGAATCTGAGAATCGTGCAAGAGATGAATCATTTGCTACACATAGTGGGAATGACTCAAATGTCAATTATGTGACAGAGCAAAGTTCTGGAAAATCTGTAAAGTTTTAGAATAAATTCAAGGTTAAAAAAAAAGGTTTCAAAAAGCCTTATGGTAATAAAAATCAGAAAATATATTATCATTGTGGTAAAAAAGGCATTTCATTAAGGATTGTCGCTTCAAAAACTTTACTGTAAAGCTTGAAAATTCTGATCAGAAGGCTAATCTTGTGGAACAAGAAGCTAGGGAGTTAGTTGCTATGGTTTCTGAAATGCATATTGGTATGATAACCAAAGTCAACATTGTTGATGCTACAAGCGAATCCTCCTCTTGGTGGCTGGATTCTGGAGCAACGATTCAAGTCTGCAACAACAAGAAGCTTTCGAATGAAGAATGTAACGAATCTGAAAACATCCTTATGGGAAATCATGTTGCTACAACGGTCATGGGAAAAGGGTCTGTTGAAATGAAGTTTACTTCAGGGCAGAAATTAACCTTGTTGAATGTATTTCATGTACCAGAAATGAGAAAGAACCTTGTGTCTACTAATCTTTTATGTAAGAAAGGATTCAAAGTTGTCCTAGAATCTGACAAAGTAATTGTATCCAAAAATGGAGTATTGTAGGAAAAGAATACTCCAACAATGGAATGTTCAAGTTTAGTATTAATGAAATAAACTATCCTGTTAATTATTTTGTTGAGTTTTCTTCTTTTACTTGGCATGCTAGGTTTTTTTTGATACATAAGAACGAAAGGAAAAGAAAAGCTGGGACTATGGCCTCATAGTACCAATCCCGACCCGATCATCCTGCAAAAGAGGAAGGAGTTGTTCGTAAGACCCTTCTCTGCCTCATGCGCCAAAGAAGCCAAGCAATCAGCACACCGATTCTCCTCCCCGAAGATATGACGTATCTCCACAATCCAATCCTTAATAAGCTCTAGACAGTCCCTTACTAAGGTATAACAAGGATGTGAATTCATCATATTCTGCTGTAGAAACTATACTACCACTACTGCATCAAGTTCAACAATCAAAGGGGCATAGTCACGTTCCTTCGCAAGCAATAAACCTTGTCGTACTCCCCATAACTCCGCTTCAAGGCTACTGGTTACACCTATATTAACCATATAACCAACCACCAAATTACCTAAAGCATCCCGAACAAGCCCCCCTGCCGATGCCTGGTTATCTGTATGGCGTTGAGAGCCATCTGAGTTCAACAAATAACAACCAGCCGGCGGAAGCTGCCATGAAATCAAACAACTCGATGCATCATTCGGCCTTTTTCACACAAAGAACACTTGGCCAACTTCCTTTGTTAGCTTCTCGTCATAAGCAATGATCTGCTCTGCTATGGGGATTTTGTCATTAAACACCAAGTCATTTCTAGCTTTCCATATACTCCACCAGGAGGAGAGGAAAGAAAGAACTCTAATAGAAACCCTGCCTAATTCGTGTGTGCTTAGTACCATGCAGATGTAGCCAAACCTCAAACGGTTGCACCCAGCTGTATCAATGCCAAATTTCCGACCAACACACTCCCATATACCCCCCACAAAAGGACATAAACGAAACACATGTTCTATCGATTCCACATCCCCTGAACACAAATGACACACCGAATCACTAACAATTCCTTTCCTATGCAGCATTTCCAAAGTATTTAAACTTTTCAAAAATAAAAGCCAGCAGAAAAAACGAACTCTTTCCGGTACAGGAAGTCTCCAAATCCATGAACATCTACCTCTCCATTCATCTTCAAGCCCAAAGTTCATCAAAGCACCATAAGCGCTACACGAAGAGAACTGTCCAATCTTGTCCCATCCCCCACATAAACCCATCACCCTCCAAAGCCGAGAGAAAAAATGGGACATCCCAAATTTCTTCAATAATCGAAGACGGTAGTGAGGCAGCCACCGATTCTAGATCCCACTCCCCATTCTGGTCAATAAAAGAAGAAACCATTACATTCCGATCCTCCAAAGAAATATTATCTTGAGCAATTTCAATCAAAGGTTTTTGACCCACCCACCAATCAGTCCAAAACCATATATCACTACCATTCCCAAGTCTTCATCTAGTACCTCGTTGGATACACTCCTTAGTATGTAGAAAACCACGCCAAGTAGATGAGGCTCCACTAGTCTTCACCGCATTAACAAATTTTCTCCCCTTAAGATATTTCTTTTGAAGGCTAGGACATTTAAATTTCCAATATTTGAAATATAAAAACACGGATATATTTCATATCAAGATAGTCACCATGATAAATGCCAAGTCTACCTTAAATCAAAAATGACAAAGAAACCTTTTCCAAAGGTTGAAAGAAATGATGAAATGTTAGAACTTATACATTTTGACATATGTGAATTGAATGGTCTTCTAACAAGAGGAGGAAAACGTTATTTTATAACATTCATTGATGATAGTTCTCGTTTTACTTATGTGTATTTGATGAGAACTAAGGATGAAGCCTTTGATAAATTTAAAGAATTTAAAAACATGGTTGCAAACCAAAAGGAGAAGAAAATTAAAGTTCTTCGAAGTGATAGAGGAGGAGAATATTTTCCTGATTCATTCTCTCAATTCTGTGAAGAGAATGGTATAATTCATCAAAGGACTACCCCATATACAGCTCAACAAAATGGTTTGGCCGAAAGCAAAAATTGTACCTTGGTCGATATGATAAATTGTATGTTAACAAATGCAAGACTACCTCAAAATCTTTGGGGAGAAGCTCTTTTAACGGCTTGTTACATACACAATAGAGTATATTCAAGAAAACTCTTGAAATCACCATATGAAATTTGGAACAATGGAAGAAAACCCAACTTAAGTTATTTTAAAGTGTGTGGGTGTATAGCTTACTATAAAGTACTTCATAAAACAAAGTTAGGGCCTAGAGGAATCAAAAGTGTTTTTGTTGGTTATACACAAAATTCAAAGGCATATAGACTACTTGATTTGAATACAAATACAATTGTTGAAACTATCCATGTTGAATTTTTGGAAGATAAGTTTATTAATTTACCTAATTTGAATGTTGGTGAAGAGAATAGACAAGGTGAGAAAAATTATGTTCTTGGCAAAAGAAATTATCTTAGAGATCAAAATGATATTGAACCAAGAAAAAGTCAAAAGGCAAGGAAGGAAAAACATTTCCCTTCCGATTTTATTTCCTCACAATCAATTATCTTCTTGGTAGAAAGGGATCAAACCAAAGTCATTAGGGCATTTCCTTTTGTACTAAATGTGGAAGAAGGTACAAAAAAAAAAACATTTAATGAAGCAATGACTTCAAGAGATGTTGCCTTTTGGAAAGAGGCAATTCATGATGAAATGGATTCGATCATGTCTAATAATACTTGGGTTTTGGTAGACCTCCCTCCCGGTTCAAAACCAATTGGGTGCAAATGGGTATTTAGAAGAAAATATAATACCAATGGTTCTATCCAAACCTTTAAAGCAAGATTGGTTGCAAAGCATTTTACCCAAAAGGAAGGCACAAATTATTTTGATACCTATGCTCCCGTTGCGAGGATTACATCCATTAGAGTGCTCATAGCTTTAGCTTCAATCTATGATTTGTATGTACATCAAATGGATGTTAAAACCACATTCTTAAATGGAGACTTAAGAGAAGAAGTACACATGGAGCAACCCGAAGGGTTTGTACTTCCTGGAAATGAAAACAAAGTTTGTAAGTTAGTTAAGTCTCTTTATGGATTGAAACAAGTTCCAAAACAATGGCATGAGAAATTCGATACAACAATATTGTCCAATGGTTTTAAACATAATGGAGCCGATAAATGTATTTATTCAAAATTTACCGATGACTATGGAGTCATAATATGTCTCTATGTGGATGATATGTTAATATTTAGTACCAATATGGTTGGTATAAATGAGACCAAGGAGTATTTAACTTCTGTCTTTAAGATGAAAGACTTGAACGAAGTTGATACGATCCTAGGCATTAAGGTAAAGAGGCATAAAGATGGATTTGCACTAAATCAAAGTGACATTGACAAGTTGCTTAATAAGTTTAAGCATCTCAATATTAAGGAATGTGCAACTCCATTTGACTCTAGTTGCAATTTGGATCAAAATAGTGATCAAATTGTTGCACAACTTGAATATACTAGTGCCATTGGAAGCCTAATGTATGCAATGCATTGTACTATACCCGATATAGCTTTTGCGGTGTGCAAACTTTCTAGGTTCACAAGTAAGCCTAATATTAGTCATTGGAAAGCCATTGGAAGAATTCTTGGTTATTAAAAGAAAACCAAAGACTTTAGTTTGTGTTATTCAAAGAATCCTTCTTTTTTGGAAGGATATAGTGATGCAAGTTGGATAACAAGTGTGAATGATAACAAATCTACTTCTGGTTGGATATTTACTTTGGGTGATGGTGCAATTAGTTGGGCATCTAAGAAACAAACTTGCATCTCACATTCCACTATGGAATCTGAATTTATTGATCTAGCTTCGGCGGGCAAGGAAGTAGAATGGTTAAGAAATTTATTAATAGATATAGAGTTGTGGCCACAACCGATGAATGCCGTTTCCTTGTACCGTGATAGTGAAGCAACTATGTGTAGAGCATATGGAGAAGTTTATAATGGAAAGTCTAGGCATATAAGCCTAAGACATGATTTCATTTGAGAGTTGATCAACATTGGGGTAATTACCATAATCTATGTGAAATTGGTAGGAAATTTAGTCGTTACCAAACCTATATCAAGAAAGTTGGTAAGTAGCACCGCAAATGGAATGGGAATAAAATATCTCTCTTTATTAGACACCAATAATGGTGACCCAACTTTGAATTATTAACCTCTAATTACAAAGTTTAATGGGTAAAAACAAGTTATTGTTAAGTGTCTGTTAAGCACTAGTTTTCTCGTTTAAAAAAATACAAAGAGTTAGATACTAGTACTTGTCATTGCGATTAAGAAGGATGAGTTTAAACTCTTAATGGAATTTAGTATTTAAAATGTCTAAAACAATGGAGACACATTAGTAATTCCACCTATATAAACATAAGAAGTGGTGCCGCTTCATCAAGAAAGGATGAGCGACTTTTCTTGTAAATGTTTATGAAATGGATAAGCACAGGACCATAAAAGTGTTAAGAGCGGTTGGACCTCTAATAGAAAACTTAGTGGGTATTGTGTGTGTTGTGTCTTTGATCTTAACAAAAGGAGTTGTGGTTTAATCTGCGGACACCAACAATCTTCTTTAAGACTTTAAGGCATATACACTAATTGAAGGTTTAAATCGAGAGATACCTTTTTGTATGCATAATACTTGCTTGTGTGAAAGGTTAATTAAAACTCTGATATCCTAAAACTAGTGGGGGATTGTTAGTAGTTTTAGATGTGGAATTAGTCCCACATTGGCAAAGAGAAAGGGAATTTTGGTTGTTTAAATAAAGCTTGTATCAACTCTTTAGTAGTAGAGCAGTCGAGCAATGTCGGTAGTCCATTAGGATTATCATAGAATAATTTTAAATTACTTGATGAAGGCACTTGTGCTCTCTTGACTAATGAACATATTTTTTTTATATATTTGATATGTGAATAATTATAATTATTACTAGTTTTAGCTTTCACGTGCCTTGCACGTGACGCAACGTGTTTAAATAAAATATTCATATGAAATTATGATAACCTCTCTATTAAATTATGATAATTATACTATTTTTTATGATTCCATTATGGAATTTTGATAACCTTCGTCCTATGAAATTTTAATAACGATACTATGGAATTTCAAGAACCTTTTTTTTTAATTTTTTTTAACCTTCTTATGAAATTTGGTTAACCTCCCTAAGGAATTTTGAAGACCTCAATATGAAATTTTAATAACTTCCCAATGAAATTTTGATGACCAACACTATGAGATTTTGATAACCTCCATATGATATATTGATAACCACGTTATGAAAATTTAAAAACCTCCATATGAATTGTTAGTAATCACACTCTGAAATTTTGATAATCGCACTATGAAATTGTGATAACCTCGCTATAAAATTTTGATAAATCTTCCTATAAAATTTTGATAAACCTCCTTATAAAATTTTGATAACTTTCTTATGAAATCTTGATAACTATACATTTTGATAGCCTGCCTATGATTTTTTGATAATCTCATTATGAAATTTTGTTAATCTCCCTATGAAATTTTGATCTACATACTATGAAATTTTGATAACCCTCTTGTGAAATTTTGAAAACTAAACTATGAAATTTTGATAACCTTCATATGAAATTTTGATATCCTCCTTGAAATTTTGATTACTCCATAATAAAAGTTTAATAACCTTTCTAATTTGGTAACCATACTATGAAATTTTGATAACCTCCCCAGAAATACCACTATGAAATTTTTGTAATAACATTTTGAAAATTTGATAACCTATTTATGAAATTTTGGTAACCTGTTTATAAAATTTTGTTGACTCCTCTATGAAATTCTGATAATCACATTATGTAATTTTGATAACCTCGCTTTGAAATTTTGATAACAACATTATGAAATTTTGATAATCTTTCTATAAATTTTGATAATCCGATCTCTATGAAATTTCGATAATCACTTTATGAGATTTGATAACCTTCTATCAAATTTTGGTACTCCTTATGAAATTGAGACTTTTATAACCTTCATATGAAATTTTGATAACCACACTATAAAATTTTGATAACCTCCGCATGAAATATTTAATAAAATTTTGTTAACCATACTATGAAATTTTTCGCTATGACATTTTGATAATCTCTTTGATAACCTTTCTATAAAATTGTGATAATTGACCACCCTATGAAATTTCAATAACCAACCTAAAAGATTTTAATAACCTGATCCTATGAAATTTTGGTAACCACACTATGGAATTTTGATAACCTCCTCATGAAATTATAATAACCATCTTATGAAATTTTGATAACCACATAGAGACAAGAAAATCAAAATCATAATATCACCTACTCTTCTAACTCAACAATTTCCAATTGAACAAAGTGAATGCGGCAAAACATTATATAACGAAGAGATGGAGCTTCACTAACAATAGTATTGTACGTGTTAGTGTTAGTTTAATCTTTTTATTGACATTTAAAAATTGAAATTAAAAGTAAAATATTAAATTCAAAAAGTAATAGTAAAGAAAATTTGCATGTTAGTCAACTAAAATCAATTTGACAAACTCATAATTCGGTTTAAATCGAATTTTTTTTAATTAATTTTGAAATAATAAAATTATACTAAATTTTAATAATGGAAATTTAAGACTAAAGACAAAGCAAAATTAAATACACCGATTGGAAACAAAGACAAAAGGCAAAATTAAATAGGACGTTGGAAACAAGAAGACAAATTGACTTTCTTATAGTAATTTAGTACACACATTATATATAATTTAAGATTAAAAAAATAATGGATTAATTAAAATATTATTTAGTAATGACAATTTAGAAATATATTTTAAAGAAAAGAGTACAATTGGAAATATATTTTAAAAATAAGGGTACAATTGGAAAACATGAAGTTTCCCCTTATTCGTACTTTTATATATAGTATAGATTTTTTTTTGACAAAAAAGGAATAATTATAGTAATTATTTTTTATTAATTATAATCATTAAGTTTTTAACTAAACAAAAGTGTTTATCCATTAAACAGTTACTTGACCTAATTTTTGGGATTAAGGGTGTAACTGTTTAATTCTATTTAAACTGGTCTTGCCATAACCAGTTTTGCAATTCTAAGTGATTTCATTCACGCGTTCTCTGTTCTCTTAATTTCTCTGTTCTTTTTCTAAATTTTACAACAAATTTTGCTTCATCTTCAGTTTTGATCGATTTCTCCATAAACTCAATGGCTTCTCCAGCTACGTTTCAGAGATCCCCAACTTCCACTTCTTCCTCCCCACTCCACCGTCTCTCTACTTTCAAAAACCCTTCATCTCCTGCCGCCGCCGCCGCATCCCCTCCGCCCTCTTCCCTCCTCGACTCTTTTGCCAACGACCCTATTCTTTCCCCTTTCCTCTCCCCTTCCTTTTCTTCCACCTCCTTTTCCTCCGCTGCCCTTTCCTCTGGATCCCCTGCTTCCACCGCCGAACACCTCCTCCAAGCCATCCGCCAACTCGATTCCCAACTCCGTTCCCATGTCCTTACTAACCACCCTCTCCTCCTCAATCAATTGTCTTCTCTTAATAACGCTGAGCTTTCCCTCTCCACTCTCAGATCCTCCGTTTCTTCTCTTCAGTCTTCCCTTCGTCGCGTCCGATCTGAGCTCTCTGAACCCCATAATTCTATTCTTTCCAAAACTGTCCAGCTCTCTAATTTGCATCGCACTTCTGAGCTTCTTTCCCATTCCATCCGTGCTGTCCGTCTGTCCAAAAAGCTACGGGACCTTATGGCTTCTGCTGAAGCGGAGCCCGACAAATTGGATCTCGCAAAGGCTGCTCAGTTGCATAATGATATCTTGACCTTGTGCGAGGAATATGATCTTGCTGGTATAGATATGGTCGACGACGAACTTAACGCGGTTAAAGAGATAGGGACAAAGTTACGAAGTGAAGCTATGAAAGTTTTGGAAAGGGGAATGGAAGGGTTAAATCAAGCTGAAGTTGGGACTGGGTTGCAAGTGTTTTACAATCTTGGGGAGTTGAGAGGAACGGTGGAGCAATTGGTGAATAAGTATAAGGGAATGGGTGTGAAGAGTGTGAGTGTCGCTTTGGATATGAAGGCTATTTCAGCTGGTGGTGGAGGCGGGGGATTTGGTCCTGGAGGAATTAGGGGCAGTGGAACACCGCAGATTGGAGGAAGTGGAAAGGCGAGGGAGGCTTTATGGCAGAGGATGGGAAGTTGTATGGATCAGTTGCATTCTATTGTGGTTGCAATTTGGCATTTGCAGCGGGTTTTGTCCAAAAAGAGAGACCCTTTTACACATGTCTTGCTGCTTGATGAAGTCATCAAGGTAACACACCATTCTTTCTATTCCTAGTTTTGTTTTGATCTTTCTGATATCTATTCATAGTTGAATTGGCCTATCATGAAGATTTCATAGTTGAATTGGCCTATCATGAAGATATATTCATGCTGCTTGACTGTTATTCATGCTGCTTGATGCAGGAAGGGGATCCCATGCTAACAGATCGACTTTGGGAAGCGCTTGTTAAGGCTTTTGCCATGCAAATGAAGTCTGCTTTTACTGCATCAAGTTTTGTCAAAGAGATATTTACAAATGGGTACCCAAAGCTCTACTCTATGATGGAAAACCTTCTTGAAAGAATTTCACGTGATACTGATGTTAAGGGGGTCTTACCAGCAATCACTTCAGAGGGAAAAGAAGAAATGGTTGCAGCTATAGAAACGTTTCAGACAGCTTTCTTAGCTAGCTGCTTAGGCCGACTGTTGGATCTCGTCAATTCTGTTTTTCCAGTCTCCAGTCGTGGTAGCATTCCCTCCAAAGAACAGATCTCAAGAATCCTGTCACGCATTCAGGAAGAGATGGAATCTGTTCAATTGGATGCACGCTTGACTCTGCTTGTGCTGCGTGTAATTAATAAGGTGTTGCTTCAGATTGCAGAACGGGCTGAATATCAGGTATTGATTTTCTTTTATCATGTGCAGTGTGCAAATATATGTTCTCTTCTTACTGAATAGAATATGTTTGGTGTGAGAAGTACTTAATTAATATAATCTTGAACATATTCAATGCGGCTTATGGTGTGTCTGAGTATCACCTTAAAAGGATTTGTCCTAAAATTTATGTCATTTCCATTACTATTTTAGCCATACCTAGTTTCTTGGTAACCTGTACTCGTTGCCTCAAAAAAGGTAAAAATCTGGATGGTCTTAACTGTTTGATGGATACCTTGAAGAAATTCACTCAGCAAAGGGAACCTTGCCTTGCTGTTTGATTTGGGATCAGAGTAAGAGAGAATGGGGTTGCTGCCTTGTTGCCATTCCTCAGTTTGCTTTGGATTGTTTATACTTGTTTTGACTAAGAACTTGTTGTTAGTATCAAATCCCCAATATGTAATTGTTACTTTTTGGTATATTAGGAAAACTGTGCATTATAGTGATCATATTGCATGTTCCATGGAATATAATCATGCAATTTACTACATAATGAATCTGATTAGTTTTGCACATTTTATCATAGCATAATTGCTTTCTGTAGACTTACAATGTTTCCGGATGCTATTGTTTTTTAAAACCAAAATTGAGAAATTTACAGTACCAATGTGTTCATTCAATTCTCAGACGATCCATCTATTGGAGCTTACCGGTCAACATTTTTCAGCTTTTCCAACTCTGTGTCATGTTTCTTGTGGCTTGTATTGTTTTGTGCTTTACTTCGTTGAAGCTTACCCCAAAGGCTCTAAGTGAAGTCGTGCATAATTAGCTTCACGTATTTAATTCTTCATGTAATACTCATGGACTTGATCTGATTGTTAGTTAATATTAATCTAGTTTTCTTCTTCAGATTGTGAAGGATTTCCTTTTCTGAAAACCCTGGAAATTCTTGCCAAATATTATAGGAGGATATCATATAGTGAAAATGCATCCTATCTTGTGTATATAACTACATTATATAATATATATTCATGATGCCTGATCATGAAAAACATTTCAACTTTGTTGTGATTGCAGATATCCACTGGTATTGAAGCACGCCAAGTATCTGGTCCCGCTACACCAGCTCAGGTCAAAAATTTTGCATTGTGTCAGCATCTGCAAGAAATTCATACACGCATATCTTCGATGATCACAGGGCTTCCACCTATTGCAGCAGAAGTATTGTCGCCTTCTCTTGGTGCAATATACGGTGTTGCTTGTGACTCTGTGACATCATTGTTCCAAGCAATGATTGATCGTCTTGAGGCTTGCATCTTGCAAATTCATGACCAAAACTTTGCTGTGCTTGGCATGGATGCTGCTATGGACAACAATGCCTCGCCATACATGGAGGAGTTGCAGAAGTGCATCCTTCACTTTCGTAGTGAGTTCCTCTCTAGGCTGTTGCCATCTTCAGCTAACGCTACAACTGCAGGAACAGAAACCATATGCACTAGGCTTGTTAGGAGCATGGCTTCACGGGTTTTGATATTCTTTATTAGGCATGCTTCTCTTGTTAGACCCCTTTCAGAATCAGGTAAACTGAGGATGGCAAGGGACATGGCTGAATTGGAATTAGCTGTTGGCCAAAATTTGTTCCCAGTAGAACAACTTGGTGCTCCATATCGAGCTCTTCGAGCATTCCGACCACTTATCTTCTTGGAAACATCTCAACTAGGAGCATCACCTCTTCTTCAAGATTTACCTCTAAGTGTCATACTACACCATCTCTATTCCCGAGGCCCAGAAGAATTGCAGTCACCACTCCAGAGGAACAAGCTTATACATAAGCAATATTCATTGTGGCTGGATTCTCAAGGGGAAGACCAGATCTGGAAAGGAATCAAGGCAACTCTGGATGATTATGCTGCAAAGATCAGAGCAAGAGGAGACAAGGAATTCAGTCCTGTATATCCTCTTATGCTTCAATTAGGTTCATCTTTGACTGAAAGCGCAGCCACATCTCAAACATTATGACCAATAGACTACTATTCTTTCATGTTAATTGGAAATAGATAAAAACCAAACAGCACTTGCCATGTTGCCTTTTAGCCAAATGTTGCATGGAGGACAATTATTGAAAAGCTTCATCAAAATATTGCAGATCTACAACAAACCATTGGGTGAGTTGTATATCAATAATATAATTTTCCTTGATGTATGCTTTTCCCCTTACATTGAAACTAACATGTTATCTATTCTTTTTTGGTCTTTAGGTTCTTGTTACCTTTAAATAGCGGGGGGCAGATTATGGCGCCAACTTTGATCAGATGCCTCAACTAAATTGTTAATTTCTTCTGAATTGGGTATTCTATTCAGTTTTTAATTTTTTCCTTTTTTTTTTTCCTTTTCCCATGAGGTCATCGATTTTTATCATTTCATGTGAAATCATTTTATACATCTCATACGATACAGTTCCCTTTTCCAGAGTTTGTCAAGTACATTTTAGATGACGTGTACACAAACTTTATCAAATCTTTTGGTAATTTCAAATTTGTGCAAAAGTATCTACTACCATGTTACTGAAATGAGGCGTGCATTTTTGTAGCAAATGGAATTCTCAGGTTTAATCTTTATGGGAAATTGATCACATATGTCGCTAATTGATGCTTTGCAAAAGCAATTTGTCAGAAGAAAAAGGTTTTAAGATATTTGAAGTAATTCGGGTAAATAGAATATCCGACAGAAGTTAGGAGTTTGATGAAATCATGCACGGTAAATTCCTTTGTCCGTATACTTTGTATTTTCTCTTTCAAGGATAGGCTAAATGATGAATTCTGGGTCTAATGTTTGGCCTGTTTTGCAATTGATAACGTTTCTGTACTAGACGTTTACTAATGACGGTAAAGGGGACATTTCCCGATTTTTCAAATTTTGCTTAAAATTTTATATTTTTTTTTTTGAGGAAACAAAGTAATAATACTTCATTTCATTTGATAGAATTTGGACTACAAACACATTTGGATTACAAAGGCATAAGGAAAGACCCTCATACCACATATGATCAGTGACAAGATCATAGTCTAAATTGGCTAAAAGATGAGCCAACTTATATGCATCTCTCTTTACATGAATAAATTCATAATGATGTACCACTTCCAGCTGCCTAAAATAAAAATGGCTATTCACGCAGCCCTACGTTGCGGGGCACTAACCTTGTGAATTATGATGTTTATTTAAGTTTCTAACCCTAAAAAGAAAAAATAACAATAATCCTTTTATGTTTAAATTTAAATGTGTTTTCACCTCTTTGAATGAAATTTATGGGATATATAGATGTTAAAATTAAGGAAATTTGTACAATACACTGTCATTAAAGTTTAGCATACTAATGCGGTATTTAAATTCAAAAAATAGATATGTGTCAACTCCTCGCCAAGGGGCGGAGCCGAAGCCATTTCAATGGAGTCGACCCCACTGAAATGGTAAAATTCTTTTGAACCCCTTATGTTTTTTAGGAAAATTTTGGATAATATTGCAGATTGACCCCACTGAAATCAAATTGATTGGGGTCAATTGAAATTTTTTTAAACATAAGTTATGTGGTTGATTGTAATATCAAATATCAAATTTTAGTAGACATATTGGACTTAGTTACATGCATTCTTGCCAAAGTGGGAGAAAACATTATTACTAATAAGAGAAGGAGATAACAAAATATATATACTACATATTAATTTTATACACTCTGGAAAAAACTAACGACCCATTTCAACTTTCAACCAGGAAAGAGCTAATCGCCCCGTTTTCGTCATTTAGCCTCATGGTTTTTTACTTCATTGTCCTCATCTTTAAATGTTTTATGTCTTTTTCAGCCAAGGTAATTATAGTAATCTCCTGTTTAAACTAAATAAATGTCTAATTTTAAACTAATTAATACTGTTTGGTTGCTCAATGTTTCTCTCATTGAAACATCTTGGCCACAAATATAAAAATGAAATGAAAAAAAAATCTTTCATAATTCACTTCACCTGATTACTATGCTGAGAATTTGTATATGGTCAACTGACAAAAAAAAAAAGAAGAAATAATGAAGAATTTCAAACCAAATAATGACGTCAGAGGAAAATTATTGAAACGATTACCTCTTGAAACAAAAGTTGAATACAATTGTGACTAAATTTTTTCACTTAATCTCATTATTATGCAAAGAATTTACATCTTACAATAATCGAATGATAAAGACTTTCATCTCAATACTATGGCAACGGTATAAATACAACAGATCAGTTTCCTTCTAATTCATAACTAAATCTTTCCTTTTTTTTTTTGACATTAATAACTAAATCTTTCTTTAAACAACAATTCTTGCACTATTGGAACTCTTACTTCTATATAGATATAT